>MU161331.1:0-21662 GCA_015888305.1 Antheraea pernyi | reverse complement strand
CACAGCAGACGGTCTCCAAGTTGCAAGAACTGGGATTGAAAGTTCTCCGTCATCCGCCCTACTCACCAGACCTTGCGCCTACAGACTACTACTTTTTCCAGAATTTGGATAATTCCTTGGCGAGTAAAAAATTCAATACCCGAGAGGCAGTACAAAATGCCTTTAAAGAATTTGTTACCTGCCGTCCAGCTGATTTCCTTAAGAAGGGCATCAATAAACTGCCACTGTGTTGGCAAAGAAGCATTGATTGCGTGGGTGATTATTTCGATTAATACAAATAAAAAATAAATGAAAAAAAATCGTTTAAATTTTTTCATACAAAATGGCAATTTCATAGGTAAAGACCTAATATTAATAATTTTAATTTACAAGTTATGAGATTTAAATAAATCTTCAAAAAAGGACATAGTTTTTGCACTGTTTTCACTATCCACTTTTGTCGACGGTCCTTATAACTGCCTTGACATTTTTATTATTATCACACGTTACATATCTAAAAAAAACAATAAAACTTATCTACAAGTGTCGGCGTCTCGCGGAGACTGGTACCAAACTACCAAAGGAAACAAACAATACTGCACGACACTGAATAAAAGATTTTCACTTAGCTGTGTGGAATGCCTTTATGGAAATATGACTCGTGTGATTTATGAGTCGACGTGTCGCCGCGTGACGTTGTTCCGATGGAGTTGTCGGTTTGTCGTTCCATGATTAATATCGTATACCTTACAGTCAGTATATTTAGTTCGAGTCCGGCCCGAGCATTTATTAATAAAGTGACGGGTAACTTTGTCGATAAAGTTTGACTTGCACGTAGAATATTAGATTACATAGCCTATTTAGGGTAACATTTGAAAAAGTAAAAAATTGACCTGATAGTGCTCGAAGTGTTATGCTATAGTATTCATATATAATTTATCGTTACATCTGTAGGAGCTTCGGGCTCACTACTATAAGATTCTAGACTGATACGGACAGCGTAATAATGATACTTGGAGTGCGTGAAATAGACTGTTTATTAATATGACCATATTGGGGTGTAAGGGGTGTCAAATAACATCTAAGAATTGAGACATCCAAGCCAACCTCACCTGCACGTGGTGCACCCTGCTGAATAACGAACGAGGCAATGGCGATAGCGGGGTGGTAGGGTTTTACAGCCTGACTGGGTCGCAACCACCATGTATATGGCGAAAAAGCCCGTCATAGTGATTCGCTTTTGCGGGTCGCGTTTCGGGATCAGCCTGTGCATATCCAGCTTTTCGCAGGCCGGCATGACAGCGGCGACCGGCGATGGACAGTATGTACTCGTTGGTCGCCATTGTTTTTGGATTATACTATGCTTACCATCAGGCATAGTGCAGTCACTTTACCGTGCTACTATAAAAAAAAAAAAATTAGGTATATTTATACGGAAACGCGATCGTTCATTTACAATATATACAAAAGTTGTCTGCCAAAGAGGATGACAAACTCGATAGCTACACATCTTTATACAAATAGTACAAACTGTAAATGCTTTAAAATATTTGATTGAAGACTTTGCGATATGAACAAAATTAATTAAAGAAGGTTATGTTGTTTTTTAAATTCTTTATAACATACTAGCCGACCCGTGCCCACTTCGTTGGGTAATAGGTACTATCAAGCTACAACTTTTCTCTAGAACTCAATCATATATACCTCATAATTAAGACAGCGTTCATAAGAAATGTTTTCGCTCCACCACTTTCTCCATCTACCCAGATATTACTCCCTACAACCTCACAACCTTTACCTCTTTATACTATTAGTATAGATTATAGATAATATAATTAGTTAATAGCTTCTGCCCGCGACTTCGCACGCGTGGGATAGTTATTTTGGGCTAAGACGCAGCGAAAGCTCTCAAAAGGAAAAAATACCCCGATTTTAAAATATTTTTCATTGTTGCTCCGCTCCTATTGGTCTTAGCGTGATGATATATAGCCTATAACCATTCCCGCTGAATGAGCTATATAACACTAAAAAAATTATTGAAATCGGACCAGTAATTCCTGAAATTACCCCTTACAACGTCACAAACTCACAAACTTTACCTCTTTATAATATTAGTATAGATGACCAATAACCTCAAATGATGCAAAGTGATAATTAGTGATAATGGTAACGAACTAAAATAATAACATATTAAGCATTCAAAACAAATGTTTTTTAATTACGGCTTCTGGAATACTTTATTACAAATGTTGAATATAGTAGATGGAGAGATGAGTTTTCAAACGTCCTACAACGGTGATGTAGTGTCATCGCAATGTTTTCATTCATCGAAAAAGTTCGAGCAAATACTGATTGACACAGTATCCGAAGACTAGACCATAAATTGTTAAAATCGAAATTAGAAACGTTATTTTAAATTTTGTTTGTATCAAAATTAAATTTGATACATTAGCTTTTGCTCGCGGCTTTGCTCGCGTTAATTTAGCTGCGGGATATCTCTCGAGAACAGTAGCTTAGAAGGATGAGAATGTGTATAAAAAATTATGAAGACCGGGTGAATAGTTAAAGCGTTGCAAACAATTTTACTGGCGCGGTTATATAATATTAGTTAGTATACCATAACTTCTGTCTAGCCTAAGTAAATACTGCGATAATTATATCCCTCCTATTTCTATAGACCATCTCTAGGCTTATTATAAAAACACCCATTTGTTACATTAATAGATGAGAAATATAAGCATTAACACTGTTGTTACTTATAATAACATAGTTAATAACTTTTAAATTTAGTTACTGAAAATACACCAACTTAACATATCTGACTCAGCTGTTAATATAACAGATGTAAACAGCACTTTAAACTACTCAACCACCTTGCAACTTCTTAAAGTAATGAGAACCAAATACACAGTAACGTAAACATTTATAATACAAGTCCCGTACAGTAAACTAGCTCGCTGGATTTATTTAAGTACTACATTTTAGACGTAACTTTCCCTTGTTTCCAAAATGAAACAACTTGTACGCCATATATTATAACACGGTATTTTTTTTTTATCATAGGAGGCAAACGAACACGTTGGTCACCTGATGTAAATGATCACCACCGTCCATGGACACTTGCAACACCAGAGGAGTCGCAAGTGCTATTCCAGCCGGTGTGGGGGAGGAAGGGAAGGGGAAAGTGGAAGGGGAGGGGAGGTGGATCTCCGGCGCTCTCACTGACCGAACGAAACGCAACAATGCAAGCACTGTTACTTCACGTCGGTTTTCTGTTGGTCGGGTGGTACTACCCCGGTCGAACCGACCCATTCATGCTGAAACCAGTAATAGTTTCAGCGTGGCTCTACCACCTACATTGTTCATGTGAACATAGTTGTTCTAAAAGTGAAAACTTTGCAAATGTACGCACAACCAGTCACCAATCATATCGATTTCATATAAATAGTATAAAAAAGAAGTGCATACTCGACAATCATAGCATAACATAACATTAATAGCGCATAAGGATGATTTATTGGGATTTCTTTATTTGCCTTTTATCTTATAGCAGAATGATAGGATTCGTACTTTAGTGGATTCCAATTATTATTGTATATATGATAAAATCCCATCGTAATCACTGTTTTCTGTGCTTTGAATTTGTAGATAAACCCAGCGTACACTATCCGTTCGTTCTTCAAATACTCGAAGTATTTTAATTAGATGCTATGAGTATCAACGCTTCTTCGATCTCCGTCGGTTGGAAGTAGTAATTGTTTTTGGATACATTTTATTGTAAAAAATAAATAGTAAATTAAAGTTTTTTCCAAATGTACGACAAGCAGTACGTAAAAATATAACGCTGGTAAAATGTACGAAATATTATATTTTACACGTAAGAAGATAGCCGCTAGGCTGGAGGAAGCCGCCAGGCTAGAGGAAGCTGAAATAGAGCAATAATGGATTGCGCCCATTTCAACTTCCTCCGAGCGAATCTCTCTCAATCACTCCACCGCTGCACAAACCTCTTTCGTCGGCCATAATGCCATTTTCTCCACGTTGATAAAAAAAGCTTTTTTCTACTACTCGTCTGGGTAGTTGCTACCCTCAGGTTGATAATCCGGCGTTAAAAATCTACAGGCATATTCCTGCAGTTCAACTTGTGAGCCAATTTATTGGAGTCTTTTAGCATCTTATCATCTTTGGTAAGATTTGGTCAATTGTGATGAAATGCCAAAACCTATAAACAATGTAGAAGAGTTATTTGATCTACGGCAAATTTGAAAGGCAAATAAAAAAAATTCCATCGAATAACTTTCAATATTCCTCTTCGACTTGTGTCCCATATTGGCTACTTAGAATTTCATTACAGGCACTCCGGATAACATATTCATCGAATCAGTTTAGAGTAGGTTATCATGCGTACCTTTATGAACATAATTCTGCGGATCGTTCGCCAGCTTTCCTCCATAAACTCAGGAAAGTGGGCCACTGATGTTAATTACCGTACCTTCGAGGCGTTTGCCAAAACACTCCGTTTAACGAGTCAGACCGTCGTCGTACAACTGCAATGTTTAATTTAACTTTTTTGAAGTTAAATTTAAATTAACTGGCCATAAAAACTTTTTAGCTGATTCAAATGACCTTATTAAATTTACGGGGAATTGTTTTCTCTTTATCATTATTAAAGAATTTAATTTTATTGTCGAGTATCATGGATTCTTATTATACTGCGCGGGTAAATATTAAAAATTCCTAGATCATATTGTCCACTTCATTAAATGACAAATGCTAACGCATGAAGAATTATAAAAGATATCAAAGAATATGTCTACTCATTTTGAAGTATACTATTAATAACATCCAGTAATCACTACATATTATAAAACAACGTCGTCTGTATGTCTGTCTGTTCGCGATAAACCAAAAAACTACTAAACGGATTTTCATGCGGTTCTCACCTGTAAATGAAGTGATTCATGAGGAAGGTTTATATATATAATTTGTCAAAGTTTTTTTAATTATTTAGGCGGGATAACTTCCGCTGGGCCCCCTAGTAACTTATAAACTAGACAAGAATGTGAATATTCAATTTATTATCTAAGTTGGGCTTCAAATAACAAGTACAAAAATATGTCATGAAGATAATAAATAACATGAGAGAATAGTTATTTCAATATCCATAAATTGTTATAAACAGAGAAAATTACCTTTACATTACCTTAACTTACTGAATACATATGTCAATCTCGAAGTTATTGGAGCTCTCTCGATAAATTGTGAGTGAAATTAAGGCAGTATAAGTTTTCCATTAATTCTTCATATATACATATAGTTTATGTATATGTTTAGTAATAAATTTCAGTAAATAAGATTACAATAATTACATTACAAAAATTTGAAAATTGTATTCAAAAAAATTAGAAATAGTTTTCACATCATCGAAAAGTTGAAGGCATTATTTATAAGTTTTATTTGTACTATAATAAACAATAAGAGAATAATAATGAAAAGAAATACAGATAATAATATTCACATATTATAGGTGAAAAAATAACTTAAAATAAAGGGATTTTGATCTAATTTCATACATTGAACGATCATTCGTTTAATTACGTAGTAGAATATGTCACTCATTAAGATTCAATTATATTTACAAAGAGATTTTAAAAACACAACATCGAATATAGTTTACCCATGTGAACGGTGTTCTAAATGATGTTATATTCTAGTTGATCGAACCGAAAATCTATTAAAAGATTCGAATTTATGTCTTTAAATATTATAAAAATGTCACTGTCAATGGCTATTAGCGGGCACGTTGGACGTTGTCCCGCCATGATAATAAAAGAAACCTAGACAAATTATATACCTAAAACCTTCCTTGTGAATTACTCTATCTACTGGTGAAAGCCGCAAGAAAATCCGTTCAGTAGGTTTTGAGTTTATCGCGAACAGACAGACGGACTGACGTGGCAGAGGAGTTTATTTTATTATATGTAATGTTATGAAGGATTCTCATACGATTTTGAATATCATTTAGACATTTTACACAAGGTTTATATGTAAAAAACGTGTATAATTTATGTATTAAAGTAAAGAAAATTTTATAATCAAGTCGTCAAAAGATGTATTCAAGAGCTAACATTAATAACGCTGATCACTCCTTATGAGATACATAAAAAGAATGTACTCAAGAATTATACATATAAAATATCCAAAGAAAAGTTTAAGACGGTGTGTGTCTTCTAAAATAATCAAGTCGTCAAAAGATGTATTCAAGAGCTAACATTAATAACGCTGATCACTCCTTATGAGATACATGAAAAGAATACATATAAAATATCCAAAGAAAAGTTTAAGACGGTGTGTGTCTTCTAAGAATAACTCATAGTAATCATGTTTATCTTTTAAATATCATTAAAAAATCATTGGTGACTCGTGATGCTATTAAATTAAATATAATATGAACTATTAATGTTTTTAATTATGTTAAGCATTTAATGTAGATCAAAACTGCTCTTTACAGTATATAATTTCAATGAATATCTTGGTAGATATCACAGATTTCAAATTACGCTCCACAATAGACAAAAAAATTGGTTGTAAGAAGATTCTTACGTAACTTCCATAAATTTGATGAACAGTAAAGAACAAAGAGGTAAAGAATGAATTCAAATCATTTAGATACTTATGACGTCATATTAGTACATTGTACCCATACCAAAATCTGGACGGATCGCTGGTTTATGATAAATATCAAATTACAAAGTAATTTCCTCCGTTCCCTTCACATGTCACTCACAAGTACAGTGTTCAGTGACTGCTGAAAAGTTATACCCAATTCGTTTCGCCGTATTTTTTTGACAGTTACAATTGATTTCGAACTTCTTTAATATAATCTCGATGAAAGTGTATCTTTCTGGAAAATTACTGATATTAATCATAACTTTTGTTTAAAATATCGAGTAAATGTTATACTATAGTAGAATATCTCCGTTGCTGAGGAAATATTAATTAATCATCTCTTTGATTTATATACTTTTCCAAACTTTTAAATGAAAACGAGTTTTCTACAAAACTTAGTTTTATGATTATCCTCTATTTAATCAATCAAAAATGATCTCGATTATGAGGCAAAAAATACCTCCTATATTACCTACCTACTGTAGCCATTAAAACTTATAACAACGCATTTAATGCCCGTACAATCTCTGTATGCAAGACGTTTAGTGTCCGTCGCATCCTCGGTTTGTAAATATAATGTATAATTGTTTTAAATTGTATGTGAACTCGTATTTTCTTATATTTTTTAACATAAGTATTTCGTTCTTCTATATTAGCGTCTCTTATAGAAGTCAGATCGAAGTAGGTAAAGTAACGCAATTAGAAAGGAGGGCGTATTATACGGTTACAACTACATTACACCTTATTATCCGTGCCTTACGTGCGTAACTTATGTATACATAATGAAGATACTGTGAGGCTCGATCAAGTGAAAACTATTGAAGGTATTGGCATAGTACCTTTCGATGCAGCATTTCTCGTAGACGACTCAAGCCTACTTAATTTTTAGTTCGGTTGACCCTTTGTCATGTTTTTTAATGCCCAACAAAGAGAATTAATAATCTCTCTAGAATATTGTCGTATTTTCGTTTGAACTCTTATTACTTATGAATGTTTTTTATAATAATCTTTATTAGGTATTTTGTTGCATTTCAATAAATAAAGGGATCCCTGCTTCCTACGTTAGTGTATACTGTGTTGTAGGAGACAGTTACAAATATTATGAACATGTTACAATTTACATACCATAGCATATAAGTGATCATAAACAATTATATATATTATCTCTGTATATACAGCAAATTGAGTACGGTTATACATATTTTCATATGCTTTGATTGGATGTTTTTAGTGTGAATGTGGGTGTGTGTATGTAAAAAGAAGGATGTATGGAAAAGATAATTAGCGTATACGTGTATATCATTATAAAGTCGACGGTATTAGAATGATGTTAGATGTGTGCTATTGAATCTTTGGTGTGGGGATCACTATTTGTTTGAATTTCTCTGTGAGTAAATCGGAGTTCATGATTAGATTATGAACCTAGCAGGCTAGTTTTAATTATTTTACTAACGTGATCCCTGCTTTATATTGAGTAAGAGAGTCTCAAGGCTGTATGTAGTAGTCATATTCTTCCATCCAACTTACTATTTTGTGCTTAACTTTATAATTACTTAGGTTTTTAATCTTGAACTATTTGTCCACTTTATTGTAAATTGTATAAACTTATATAACTTATATAAACATACATAATGCTATATTTATGTCATTCGTTTTAGTTTTAAGGAGATTCGAATATCAAAATATATCGTTTCAATCCACGGAGTGAGACATACATAAAATATAAACAGGACAAAACATGCAATACCATTATCTTACGGGTTGTAACAAAATATTTTATTGAGTTTAACGTAACAAATTCCATATTGCATATATATATACAGACGTAGAATCAGGTGTTAGTGCAATAACTGTAAAGGATCAACGAACTTTGGAAAGCTCGTATGATGCTTTTAATAGTTTAACGTTCATTATGCAAAGCGTTGGTTTGTTTTACAAGAAAAGCTAGAACCATGGAATATTAATTGAATTTTTAAATCAACGATAAATAAATGATGTAATTTCTTCTAAATTTACGGATAATAATATATTTTATTTTATACTTAAAAGAAAACAATGAGCTACACACGTTTATTCTACGGTAAATATTTTGCTCTCGTAATTTTATTTCTTTTAAAAGTTTAATTAATATACTATAATATAATATACGCTATCAACTACGGATTGGTATATACTTACCGAGATTATCAACATATTTTTAGTATGTTGTTTTCTTAGGATTTTTAAAAATATTATTGACAGATATTATAACCTATGAACTAAATAATTATAGCTATTTCCCGTATATGTCCAAGTGCATAAACAGATGGACAGAAAAACAAATACATACTCATGAGTTAATCATGGAGTTAAGCATCAAGACATGGTTCAAAATTTGGAAAAATAGCATTATAATTAATATAATATATTAATTCATAATAATTTATAATATTAATTTAATTAGAAATATTTAAACAGCACTACGGATCTATCAAAAGAAATGAATGAGGCTTTAGCAAATGTTGAGTTTCCAATTTCCTATAAGATTAGAATTACGTTTTAGTACATCGAACATTTCATTATTGAATTAGATAATCCTTTGGGAAGCTCAATTAAAGCCACAAGTATAGTAAATAAGACGTGAAATGAGTTTTCCTAATCTAATTTACTATTTATGATAGATATAATAGTATGAAACTAACAAACCGCAAAACCCAGTCTGGTGTTATAACTATTATTGAATTAAGGATGGAAAGACACACTGGCAATGAACGTGTTTTGATACAACATACCAAATGTAGGGACACCAAATCAACATTAACAATAAATAATAATTTTAAACTTATTGAATTTTTGTGATACCTTCTTTTCCCTTCTTTTCGAAATCAATCCTGCTTAATGAAGATTATTACAGTCATTAGGAAGTGTATGGTCTCATTTCGTATAATGTAATTACTCTAAATAAATGGTTCTTATTAGAAATTCTTCTTATTATAAAAAACAGGGTGTTTTTATGGCATCGCAGAATTAATATTATCAGTTATAATTTATAATTCACATCACTTGTACACAAAACACAAACTATAAGACTTAAAATGCTTACAGCAACCCGAGCTTGTAATTAAAAAAATCACGACAGACTAATCTCCTAAAAATTCTTTATGGTGTACTCCATATTTCACTAATACTCTATATAACAAAGACGACCATCTTTATGTAGACCTATATGAGGTCAAAGTATTTGTATGAATTCAAAAAAATATCTAGAACTATATAGAATGGTATAACGTTAGGACCAATTAAAATTAACCTTATGAATTCATGCAGAAGGGCAAATGCCGTAATAAACCTTTGCAATATTTTTTTAATATTAGGATCATGCCAAAGAAGACCTTTATACATTAAATTTAGGGTAATTACATAGATAACTTAAGAAAAGCTAGATCTAATAAAATATCAGAATGATTTTCATAGTAGAAATAATCATAAATTGGCCATCTTATATCAAACGTGGACCAGTAACGATTTTCTATGTAACAACTGCGACAACATTACACATATCACATGCAAGTGGAAGGGTTTTATTTTTTTCCCTTATCAAACTGATATAGTTTACTAAATTATCCGATACGAAATATATATATGAGGTACGTATGCTTGGTATGCGCTCGCCTTAGTAGTCCGGTGAAGCTGTTAAGACCCTGCTAGATCAATAGCGAAGTCAGTTTGCAAATATAAAACCTATTTTTTACATAAGGTACCACGCGAACGAAACTCGTTAACCAATAACAAAATTGTAGTTACTTGTAACTGTACAAATTAATTGATGAATTAAAATAAAATAAAATGTTTAATGTAATTGGTACGCCTTTTTACACTGAAAGAACGAGATTAAAGATTCACAATAGTAGTAGATACAAACGGTCTAATGTGTATTAAAACTCCATTATGAAAGCCAGTTATTAAGCACTCGACGTTGTTTTAATGATGATAGAACGCAAATTTCGCAGAAATCTTTCTATCGGTGAAGTAAGTATAAAAAATTAACGCCGTAGTAATTTTACCGGCAGACCACGGTCGTTCCGACTCGCTTAATTACTGGCTGTAAAATATTTTATTTCTGTCCAAAATCGTTCTACTTCCTCTTAGCAAATGAGTTGCATTCACCGAAGATTTTTACATCTCGGATCAACATTTTCAAATTTATTTTTTCATTAAAGAAGAATTCGTTTCGGTTTTTAGTTCAATTAGCGAATTATAATGAGGTGATCTCGAACATCGCAAGAAATTCTCAACTGTTTATTTGTTAATGACGTATTTTAATATCAACGTTAATTAAGGAATTTACAATACACATATAATTACACTAAGCGAGTATTCTATATCCACATACGCATTTAAGATATTTACCGCGATGAAAGTCACGAAAAGAAATTGTGTACACGCCAGCGATGATTAGTGCAATTATTTAACCACCATGTCGATCCAAAAAGAGTAAACTTAGCTTTAAACTCTCATATAAGCATTATCTACTGCAATTTCAAACTCAGTAATTAAAGTGACGTATAATGTATTCACGTAGTTCTATTTTAAGCCCTGTTTATTGGTGTATATTTTTTAAAATCTTTTTTCGTATACATTTATATTTGTTTTGTTTAATCCTAAATTTGTGGTTACAGCAGTTATTTCTCTTTAGTTTGTCCAACCGTGACGTGTTACGTGTTTCTGTGTTATTTGTTTGTTCGTCTCAAATTTTGTACTTACTTTAACCGTCCGTTTATCATCATATATAGGCTCCCATCGAAAATCAGCGCTGCAGTATTACTTACAGTATTGCAGATTTTTGCTGAATGGGTTCGCCAATTGTTGGACACCTATTTTTTCATTTTTAAAATGTTTTTTTTTCTGTCATAATTATTTGTGTAATTTAATTGTATGGTTGTTCCAACAGTAAAGTATTTCTTTCTTCTTTCTTTCTTACTTGCGACTCCCTTGGGTTTGCAAATGTCTATGGACGGTGGTGATCACTTATCAGATGACCCACCTATCCGTTTGCTTCCTATGATATAAAAAAAAAATCATAATGAAGTTTTTGGCAGTATCATAGTCTGGCATGTAGTGGTTTTAATATTTTATTCATAGTCTTCTGTTACTTGAATCCGTATTTTGTAATATTGGTGGCCGTTTCATGTAATACTCTTCGGTTATTGTGAAAAAGTGAAGTGGATGGAAAATAATACCACAGAGCATAAATTCTGAGATACCACAAAATCCTCATGGATAATTCTAACAAGGGAGCCTCCGTCTGGTTAGAACATTGATATTATAATATCAATAGAAACTTATAGTGAGACGTACTACTTAGCATACCATGGAATGGATTCACCGTGCGGGTGCCGGGTCCATCGCGTGGCAACGAGACAAGCTCCGAGTAGTTCCCGAGACTTGTGACACGGGTGTTTTTTAATGACGTTATTGCCTTTATGGCGGTACAATTATACTTACAGTTACAAAGAAACATAAGAATATCGCCTAATAGAATAATTTTAGTAATGTGCACTTTTTCCACTACAACTGTTATTCGTCTTCCTGAAATCATTAACGTAAATAAGTACAATTACTCTGAGTCTACCCTACTAGACAAAACATGGACACGCAAGAATACTATAAATATTTTTTTACTTCCTTTATGTACTCAGAAAGCCCATTAGTCATTTTTGTCGCGTTAATTATGTAGCGACTAATTTGTAACATTTCACACATTGTCAAGGTAGGAATTAGTAAATATTTAATCAGCACTTGAAATGCATTCTTATCTAGATGTAATTCACAATAATGTTCGCTTTGTTATTCGCTTCTGTATTTTAAAAAATCTTACAAAATTATCATTCAATAGTTTTTCGACCAACGAACTCGTAGTTTAATTAAATCATTTCATGGCAAACTTCATTTTTTTTATAGTTTTCTCGAATGTGATATTAAAATCCCAAGCCGAGGAGTACCGTGCACCCTGGAGCTAGTTGCCCAAATAAAATCGGCTGAGTGCCCTAAGCGCACGCCTTAGTAGTCCGGTGAAGCTGTTAAGACCTTGCTAGGTCAATAGCGTAGTCAGTGCGAAAAAAAAAACTTCATATGTTAACATGTACAGAATGTGCCATATAAATAGTTAAACGTACACGCATACTTACATACACTCGAAAAACCAAACTTCGATTTGCGCGTAGTCGGGTAAAAATAATATTAATCATCGATGTGTTTATACACTAACTATAATAGAATATGCGAAAATGTTCATACCATCACTGAAAACATTACACGATTGCAACTATATTTAAAATTCTATGTAATTGAGTGGTTAATGAGTTATTTGAATATTTAGAACGCTTCAATCGACATGTTTTCAAACGCCAGTTTACAATATCAACTAACAGTTTATCTCTTTTGTTACAGATAAAAGAGATTCTACTTCGCATATCAATCATGGAGCTCCCTATCGACGTAGCGACGGGGAAATCAAAACATTCTCTTCCAGTACTAACTGACACCTACGTATACAGTTGAATCAGTGCTTAAGATGTAGTGTTAGTGAATAGACTAAAGTGATATAATGAGCTTATAAGTTAAGTGGATGTCGGGAGAAATGCCTTACTACGGGTACCGTAATGGGGGTCCTGAGTCGGACACTGAAGGGGGCTGTTCCGAGTCGGATGGTGCGGACTCGGATTCTGAAGGGGGGCTGAGTACAGAGAGCACTGTGGACCAGGGTCTGCCCTTCCCTGGATTCGTCCCAGTCGCTCTCCGTTACTTGACACAGGACACGCGACCAAGAAGTTGGTGTTTAAAGCTGATCACCAATCCATATCCTTTTTAATATGTATATTTCAATTGTAATTTTTGACGGAGCCTGCGTCGTTTGACGTAGATTTGAATTGTAGGAATGGGGTTTTGGTGAAGGAAAGCATAGTTATAAGGTTACTTCTAGACTATCTATCGCCAAGTACATGCGTGTTCCGACAGCTGCACTTAAAGCCTGTCTCTCTAGGCTTAACACGCTCACCATCTGAGTCCACATCGGGTGAGAGTGTGGTCAAACTCTAAATGGTCAAAGTCTAAAACTCTAAAACCTGTAAAAAAAGAAAATTCTTACGTTGAAGACAGTCCTGCAGTTCATTTAAAGGTGGTTATAAACCGCAGTAACCATATAATATCACGTGGACTGGATCTCTATTTCTTAGTTATTATGAAGGTGGTAGAGCTGTAGGTATTACTAGTTTTAGCATGAATGGGTCGACTCGCCCGGGGTAGTACCACCCTCTCATAGACAACCGACGTGAAGTAACAGTGCTTGCATTGTTGCGTTTCGTTCGCGGTCAGTGAGGGTGCCGTTGGCCCACCTCCCCCCGACTCCGTTGGTAATAGACTGGTGTCTATTAACATCAGGTGACCCAACTGTTCGTTTGCCTCCTTTTGACATAAAAAAAAGTTATTAAAGTGATAAAAATGTCCTATCTTTCTAAAACGAATCTACGTTTGGAAATACACATGGGATAATAAAAGACGAGAGAAATTTATTTGCCTACACACTTTATAGATTCTATTGTTGAAACTACTGTCATAATGCGAAGCCTAGAAAGAACTCAGAAATAGCTAGGTGGATACTTTTTTACCTGCGTAGTTTAGACAAAACGCAATATTGTAAAATTTGTTGTTAAAGTTATTAAAGAATGTATGATAAATAAAATGTAACACAAACTCGTACAACCAATTACAAGCGTGGTTAGACTTCGTGCGCAGACTGGATTGTACAAAAATTTACGTACTAAAAGTCTGTAGTAACAGATTTTTGTTATGAGATCATGTTATAGAAAATATTTATAGATACGCACACCTACTCGACGTTCGAAATAGGTAGGTATAGGCGATGAACTCGAGATATGATAGTAAACAGAACTTTCAAATTTTACCACACAACTACGTCTATGAAATACAGCTACTATAAGTAGGGAAATTTATATTATAGACACGTATTGCTACTAGTTTTTAAAAAGTAAAGTTCTAATATTTCAGATTTGATTTAATACAAGCCTTTAAAATTAATTTTTGTAGGCACACTCCGTTATCTTCGGTATCCAAATTATTCCACTTTTTTAAATAAATTCTCCACGACATAAAGATGCTACAATAATAGTTCTCACCGTTGTTCTTCTTCACAGTATGTCGATAATGCAATAAGTAGGTACATCCAAACGATTATGTAAATTTTAGAAAATTCTTCAGTTACTTAAACAAAGTTCACTCTCTGTTATCTATTTATACTGTGCCTCTACCGTGTTTCATTATAATATTTAGACTCCGCCTTTGAGTGTGACGTCATAACCTTACTGAACCAACATTGTTTCAGTAACTAAGGTTTTTTTTTTTTTTAAGTCATAAGCCTTTAAAATTAATTTTTGTAGGCACACTCCGTTATCCTCAGTGTCCTAATTATTCCATTTTTTTAAATAAATTCTCCACGACATAAAGATGCTACAATAATAGTTCTCACCGTTGTTCTTCTTCACAGTATGTCGATAATGCAATAAGTAGGTACATCCAAATGATTATGTAAATTTTAGAAAATTCGTCAGTTACTTAAACAAAGTTCACTCTGTGTTATCTATCTATACTGTGGTTCTACCGTGTTTCATTATAATATTTAGACTCCGCCTTTGAGCGTGACGTCATAACCTTACTGAATCAACATTGTTTCAGTAACTAAGGTTTTTTTTTTTATTTATTTAATGAAACTGGTCACTGTTTTGAATCGTGTTTCGATTGGACTTTAATATATTGTAATAACTCGTATATCGTAATATATAAGATTTAAAAGTTTTTTTTTTTCGAAATATAAACTTGCAATAGTTTATTAATATTAACAAAGTTTAAGTTACAAGTCAAGGTAGTAGTATTTTTATTATAGGATTGTATTGAGACTAAAAACGATAATAATATGAAATTCAAATCGGATACTGTTATATTTTCATAAAATTCGATAGACAGTCCTGTGTTTGCTAATACTTGTTGAATACCTAGGTACACACACAAGGTACACACAAGGTATACACACAAGGTGTTACGATTTTACCATGAGAAACTAAGATGTATGTACGGTGTAATAAAAATGGACTGTCAATGTGGCTACTAAAAAGCCATACTTAACCAAGAATAAAGGGCGTCTAGCAAAAACCATAAAGTACAAATAACAAGCATTTCGTCATAGAAATAGTATGGATATGATAAATATAACCTACTAGTATTTTCCGTAACTAAGCCCGCACGTTATTTGTTATATTCCACTTCAAAGTTCTTTATGATTTTCTTCAGATTCTAGGATATGCCAAGTATAATCGCAATTGCTTACAGATAGTACTAAAAAGATAGCAGACAGACAGACCGAACTTTTAAAATATTAGTACGAATAATTAATAATTCAATTGTCTAATTACAAAGGCGGTGTACTCCAAGTTGTAATATATAATACACTGGCTATTGCTTGAGGTAAATAGTCGCTAGTCGTGTAAATATCGATTTGAGCATTCACGCGGGAATATTAATTATTACGAAATGAAATGTACTCTACGTCCTTCTCCGTAGCCCTCACATCGTGTACGTAATTTTCTTATGATGATTAGATATAGTTAAAGCGTGGAAACGTTACAAACAAACGAACAAAGACACATTATTATATATTATACTCACATATTAATTAGGAGGATGGACAAAAAAGTTGCTTTCAACATCACAGGGGCACGTGTTTTACAACGTATTGTCTGCATTGTTTTTCATACCGACGCGACGCTTTAAAAACCACGAATATAACGTATTAACAAAAACATTTGCTATATTATATCGAGAGTGCACACTAGAGAATCCCTGTAAGGCATTCCGGACCTAACCGATTCGGTATTCTCTCAACTGCCTAGTTTGAATAACCATCTCAGTTCTCGTATTCAAAGTTTATTCGTAACTAGCTTTTCCTGCGACTCCGCTCGCGTTAATGTTGATTTAAGCTATTATAACTCGGAAACAACTTTTTTCTCGTTGACAGATACTTTATATTCTTTTATGGACCTCTGACAACGTGCATGTGAAATTTCATGATGATCGGTTTAGTGGTTAACGCGTGAACAAACAAACAAACAAACAAGTAAAGAAACTTAAATTAGCACCTATCATATATGATAAGATAGATTTTAATATATGTGGAATATTGGTTAGAAGTAAAAAGTGCTCTGTTATATACGGAAACTTATTTTTCTTTATATCATAAGAGGCAAACCAACAGACGGGTCACCTAATGTTAAGTGATCACCGCCGTCTATAAACACTAGCAACACCAGGAGAGTCGCAAGTGCGTTGCCAGCCTGTGCTTAGGAGGAAGGAGTAGGGGGAGTGGGAAGGGAAGAGGAGAAGAGAGGGTTCCGGCGCTCTCACTGATCGAACGAAACGCAACAATGCAAGCACTGTTACTTCACGTCGGTGTTCTGTGAGAGGGTGGTAGGGTCAGGGATACTACCCCTGGCGAGCCAACCCATTTGTGCTGAAACTAGTAATAGCTACAGCGTGGTTCTACCACAATAACTGCATACCATAATGACCCTGTGATGCAGTCCTGGCATTCTACTTTGGAATATTCTCGTCTACTTGGTACATATAACCATATAATCTTCACTCTCATCTTAGCTCCAGTGTCCGATGTTTGTGATGAATAATATACATTTTCATCCAATTTTAAATTCCTTTTTTTTAAAGGGATTGTTTTGTTTCCGTATAACAGTTCGCGACTTCCTCTACTTTAATTATAATGTAAAATTTGATAAGTGTAATATCACTGTGTATCATTAGCTAATGAATTTTAAGAATCGCATCATTCGTTTCAAATTGAAGCAAAATTTCAGAAACTTTTTTTATTTTTTTATCGAAGCACGGCAAAGTGACTTTACTGTGTCTGATGGTGAGCAAAGTATAATCTAAAAACAATGGCGACTACCGAGATACACACTATCCCTCACCGGTCGCTGCTGTCATGCCGGCCTGCATAAATGTATCTTCACGTTACGCTTGAAGGACCCCATATTATAGGAAGGAGGGAAAACACTGGCCGGGAGACTGTTCCACAGCTTCACGGTACGGCAGAGATAAGAAGTTGTGAACTTTTTAGTTCGTGCCCGAATAGGATTTACCGTAAAACTAAACTGTCTTTGATTACATGTAGTTGTATTCTGGCAACAGCATTCAAGAGCCAGTTGCACTAGAATTAGTATTAGTTACTTAGACGTAATTCGTCTCTTAAATACTCAAATAATTACTAACAAAAATTGTACGAGATTCGACTCTGACTGACTGATGAAATTTAATTAAATAAGCAATGAAATCCCAAATCTTTGACCTCAATTACAGTTGTAAGTATTTGGAATATTTACCAGGAAGTGACCATTGCCGTCCTGATCCCTTTTAATCTCGAAGCAATTGATTACCGAAGGGTATCGAATTTGTAATAAATTAATACCGATCCTCTGAAATCTTTCAACAATAGCCACTCTTGTATATCGTAAATGGAAACGTCCGTTGATTACTCGTACTATAGTTTGAATAGATCAGCAATATTGTTGGGTATCTCTAGATATAATTAAATTAACCGACTAGTATTATTATATTGAAATGTGTTTTTGATTTAATTAATTTGGAATATTTTTAATTTGAACTTTGATTATCTCATTCGAAATTAAATTGTTCTTAATATTACAGCTATCTCTTTTTTATTACACAGTTTCGATTTATAAAACACCGTCTCAAAGAATTTTCACTTCAAAACTTTTGATAACGTTTGTATTACGTAATAAATACAATGGACTAAAAAATAAAGTCAAAACTACTGAGCGAATTTTCATCGCGTTTTCATTACTATATAGAATGATTCACGAGGAAAATTTTTATATGTAGGGTCATGTAACATGTAAAAAAAATTCACACGTTGTTGTACTGGTTTACTAAACTAAAATAATGTTAACGATACCCCTTTCTAGAACGAATTAAAACACTAGCAACCGAGTTGTTATGTTCATATCTTAAATGTACAATTCCATTCAGTCTATTTTTTCTCTTCAAATTGTATAGACTATATTTTACGAATATTAAAGACTTTTATTACTTTATATCACAATAATAATTACTTTTATAGTACAAACGACTTAACAACCACTGTTAGAATTCTTCTTCATCTTCATTTGTCATGTATGTGCTAATAGGGAGATAATTATTTAACTGCCCAACGATGGCAACACGAAACTTAGGAGGAAGACTAGTCGTAAGTAATATTATTAATTAGGAAGTGAGTTTGTTTGTCACGCTTTCAGGCATTAACTACAAAACTGGTCATCATTAAACTTTCTAAACACATTATGAGAGTTTTTTTTATATATCATAGGAGGCAAACGAACAGACGGGGTGATGTTAAGTGATCACCGCCGTCCATAGATACTAGCAACACCAGGGGAGTCGCAAGTGCGTTGCCAGTCTGTGTTGTGTGGGGAAAGGTTTTAGGCGGAGGGGAGATGGGCTCCGGCGTTCTCACTGACAGAACAAAACGCAACAATGTTAACAAAGCAATTTAACTTGACGTCGGTGTTACTGTGGGTCGGGTGGTACTAAACCGGGCGAGCCAACCCATTTATGCTGAAACAGTAATAGCTTCAGCGTGGCTCTACCAACTACCAAAGTATAGAGAGAGCACCTTTTATCTACGTAAATAATACTTTTCCCGATGGATAGATTAAATCTGTCTTAAATCGAGCGAAGCGGGCAAATGCTAGTTTCAAATACAACTGTCAAAGAATATATATATTTTTTTTAACTGTAACTTCTTTCGGGACGGTGTAAATTGTATCTTATAAAACGACAATGTGTAACGCACTAACTAAACGAAA
Organism: Antheraea pernyi; assembly: GCA_015888305.1. Classification (NCBI taxonomy): domain Eukaryota; kingdom Metazoa; phylum Arthropoda; class Insecta; order Lepidoptera; family Saturniidae; genus Antheraea; species Antheraea pernyi. The sequence continues at coordinate 2,070 of MU161331.1, read as the reverse complement.
CGTAACAATGCAAGCACTGTTACTTGACGTCAGTGTATATCTGGGTCGGGTGGTAGTAGCCCGGGCGAGAGGACCCATTCATGCTGAAACCAGTAATAGCTTCAGCGTGGCTCTACCACCTACCAAAGTATAGAGAGAGCACCTTTTATCTACGAAAATAATACTCTTCCCGAGGGATAGATTAAATCTGTGTTAAAGCGAGCGAAGCGGGCAAATGCTAGTTTCAAATACAACTGTCAAAGAACGTAATTTTTTATATTTTTGAACTGAAACTTCTTTCGGAACGGTGTAAATTGTATCTTATGAAACGACAATGTGTAACGAAATAGAGTTTTTTTTTCTCGAACTGACTACGCTATTGGCCTATCAAGACCTTTACAGCTTCACCGGTCTACTAAGGCGAGCGCTCAGCAAAATGTAACTATCATACGGTGCGACAATATTTTTAAAATCTTGGCAAAAAAAAAAACTGTGAAATAGCAGTGATATCACTGTGATGCTAGCACTTGTTTTCAGTTGCGACTGTATTAATCTATAGTTACACGAAAAACAAACTACAGTGCAGTGTTATCATGTAAAGGGTTAATTAAATTTAGCATAATTAAAACCCATATAAATTATCACGGTATTGTATCTCAATAATGTACATATATCGCGTTCAAAAACACAGCGGCTAGCGATCTTGTAATAAAATTATGTATGGGAAATAACATATAATATGGCAACTGTGACGGAATGCGGCGAATATGTAAATTGTATGTAAAGATCGCTGTGAACTGAAAATTTACATTCCGTCTTAAACTCCCTAACTTCAAAGACGATCATAGTCGTGAATTTCCTGAAGTATACGTAGGCTTTATATTATAATACAGTACAACATCGATAAGTTTAACTTCGATAAGGTAAGAACCTCTACAACTTATTTAGTAGGTGGTAGAGCCACGCTGAAGCTATTATTGGGTTCAACATGAATGGGTTCAACATGAATGGGTCGGCTTGCCCGGGATAGTACCACCCTCTCATAGAAAACCGACGTGAAGTAACAGTGCTTGCATTGTTGCGTTTCGTTCGGTCAGTGAGAGCGCCGGAGCCCCACCTTGCCCCCCACCTCTCTCCTCTCCCCCTCCCTCCCTTACCCCCAAACAAGGCTGGCAACGCACTCCCGTAGTGGTGTTAGTGTCTATGGACGGTGGTGATCACTTAACATCACGTGACCCTCATGTTTGTTTGCCTACTATGACATAAAAAAAAAATATGTTCCCTTCCCTCCAGAGCCCAAAACCTCTATTACCTAAAATACGCTTTGATAACTTAAATTAATAATTTCAGTATTAGCCCTCAGTTACTTAAAGAAATGTTTCGACGAGCTCTATAACATAAACTGTCTGCCAATGAGTCATTTCGAATGAATGTAAAAAACGAAAAGTTTCTCAAAATGTATTAATTGCTCGTGTTACAAGTTAAACTGTTATCACAAACAATAAGTATACAATCCCCTATTGTTTGTTTGAAATCCCTAAAAGCTGTATTCGTGGTGGTTAGAACAGCGGCTTACTTGGATGATTAGTTGTTGATCACTGTTCAGAAAACTGTATAGTGTGATAAAAGTTACTTAAGTAAAATGAGTTCAAAACGAAAATTAACAACACTAAAATACGTGGATAAATTAAAAGCGGCGAAAAGTGGTTTAAAAACGAAAGATGTTGCGGTTTAGTATGGAATACACGAAAGAACATTATCATTTATGATTAAAAATGAAGCCGAACTCTTGAAGAAACCAGAATTTGGAGAAAGTATTTATGTAAAAGACGAACAATTTCTGAATTCTCTATTTTCGAGCAATGTTTATTTACGAGGTTCAACCAGTGTCCAAACCAAAACATCAGTATTACAGACCCACAGTGAAAGAAAAAGCTGAGGAGTTCGCTAAAAAAATCGTTAGAAAACATTACAGAGAAACATTTTAATTAAAAAAACACAACCAAAAAGCCAACTTCACACGGTGTTTCCATGAGATCAGCCATGCAAGTACTGACCGCGCATTGCTTAACATCAGTGCTCGGACAGGGA
>MU161330.1:30435-42025 GCA_015888305.1 Antheraea pernyi | reverse complement strand
TTGTTTAGGTGCTGAACCAGGATCCAACCATCTTGCTGAATGCTTGCGGTTATCAAACAGAATCCATTTTTCATGGCAGGTAACAATGCGGTTCAAAATTTCTTCATTTGTGTGTCTGTTGAGCAGTGCAAGGCACGCTCGACGCATACTTCGTGCTGGCGATCATTGAGTTCGAGGGGCACCCATTTGTCAAGTTTTTTTACCTTGCCAATTTGACGAAAATGGACCAATATTATTTTGATGTTAATGTCAAGAGCTGCTGCTAATTCAGCCGTAGATTGTGTATCATCAGTTTTCACAATCGCCTTTAATTCGTCATTGTCGACCAAAGTCTTCGAACGACCGCGAGGTTCATTTTTCAGGTCGAAATTACCAGAACGGAAGCGAGCAAACCAATAACAGGTGGTGCGTTGGTTTGTAGTGTTAGCTCCGTAAACGTCGTTGATGTTGCGTACCGCTTGTGCCGCGTTGCTGCCACGACGGTACTCATATTCCATAATTACTCGAATTTTTAACGTATCCATGATGACAAAAAAGATTGAAACGAGATGAAAATGTAACACTAATCAATACACAAATGACTACTTTTGGAAAAATAATTACATGTTTTTAAAATAAAATTAATTTGAAATTAGAATTCTTAGCCAAACAAAAATTATTTTGATTTGAAATGGCCAGTACTGCAGAATGGCAATTTCATAGGTAAAGAGCTATTATATATATTTAAAATACATACAAAATATGTACAATATCATGGAAAATATAATACAGCAGTACAGTGACCACAATCCCTCCAAATAAGCATTGATACGGGGCCCCGCTTTTGGACTAGCTACGGCCCTGTCTCGAATGTGAAATACCAGCTTTATAAACAATAAAACTGATAAAGTCAACAGACCGCCTCGTATAAGTCACTCGGTGGAGCAAAACATTCAAACAAACAAACACGCGTGATTAATGTCAAAGAGTAAAGAAATCAAAACAGACACGTAACGCTGTAAAAGTCGAGCGCTGATTTGCATTTTGTTTATTGTTTTCGAATGAGTTTAATGGGATGTTAAAAACGCAATTAAATGGTAAGTTATAATAGAACGGTGACTGTTGAATGTATTTTTGCATCATTGTGAATGAATTGGAGCTTTCGATGAGGGTAAACATTGTTATCAGATCCTGGCAGGGGGGTAGAATATCTTCTCAAGCCTTCTTGGCTAAGTATCACGTTCTAGTTGAACGATCACCAACCACCAATCAAATCAAAATATATTTAATACTACTGACCCATGCCCACTACGTTGCGCGGTAAACATTTATAAAAAAAACTCCTTTTTGTGACTTAAATATAAAAGTTAGATATATGCTGTCGATGACTTTTTTGTAGCCAATATCAAGCTCTGTAACTTTTCTCTGGAACTCAATCATATATCTCTCATAGTTAAGGCGGCGTTCGTAAGAAATGTTTTCGTTCGACCGTTTTTTCTCAGACTTGCTTTGCAAATCCGACTACCACAAAAAAGTCTTTACATTTTTCGGGTTAATATATAGCCTATGACACTCACAAATAACGTGGTAAAAGAATTTTCAAAATCGGTTTTGTAGATCCAGATATTACCCCCTACAACGTCACAAACTCACAAACTTTACCTCTTTATAATATTATAGATAATTTAGGCCCTGTGAAGGTCTAAGCTACCACCTATAGGTGTGTTCCGGCAGTTTAAAGGATAAATACTGGGTAACTTAAATTTCTTCGAATAGTTTCCATCGGTTTATGTTTAATCCTTGATAATAAGTAAATAATGTAAGAAAACCTAGGCTAAATTAATACCTTGCGATAGTAAGGTGTTTATCATAAGATTCGCCAACTAACAGATATCGCCAATGCTAGGTTGGTCTACTTCGCTTACTTTTATAGTTCTAATGTCTTACGGTGTTTTGTTTTGGGGATAGCAGTTGAGATAGACATCGTTTTTCTACAGCGGCACAGGTTTAGCAATGACCTGAATATCGGCACAGGCCCGTGTGGTTGAGGCACATTTTGCATTTTAACTCCTCGACCGCGAGGAGGCCCCTGACGAGGGGCAGACATCTGCCGGGGAGTGGACGCAGTGCCAGTTCGGCAGCTCCTGCTCCCCGGCCTACAGGTGATTGAAGGCACCATGGGGTTTTTAGTCCGTACAAGTCGGACATACCCCACCCTCAACTGCCCGACTAGGGTGGGAATCCGTAGGGATTCCTCCATGAAAAAAAAAGACATCGTATTCCTTCTACGAAAATAGGCAGTTCGAGCAATTTATAATATTGGCCTTCACGAATTATTTAAGACTAACTTTCAGGATTCAATATCTTCGCCCTCCCAATACATTCTCGATAATATAACGTATGTCCACAAAAAATTAGATACGCTGGATTTAGTAAAATAACAACATAATTACATACTACAATGATAAACTTAAAAAGAGTAAATTTTGCTTTAACCTCTCATACAAGCATTATCTATTGCAATTTCCAACTCAATAATTAAAGTGACGTATAATGTATTCACGCAGTTCTATTGTAAGCTCTGTTTATTGGTGTGTATTCTTTTGGGGTGTAAGGGGTGCCGAATAACATCATAAGACTTGAGACACCCAAGCCAACCTCATCTGCACGTGGTGCACCCTGCTGAATAACGAACGAGGTAATGGCGAAAGCGGGGTGGTAGGGTTTTACACCCTGACTGGGTCGCAACCACCATGTATATGGCGAAAAAGCCCGTCATAGTGATTCGCTTCTGCGGGTCGCGTTTCGGGATCAACCTGTGCATATCCAGTTATTCGCAGGCCGGCATCACAGCGGCGACCGAGTCATTTTTCCGTGCAACAATAAAAAAAAAGGTAAAGTTTGTGAGTTTGTAGAAGGTCTCAGGAACTACTAAACCGATTTGAATTTTTTTTTCAGTGTTATATAGCTCATTTATCTAGGCTACTTATAGGTTATATATCATCACGCTAAGACCAATAGGAACGGAGCAACAATGAAGAATGTTTCAAAATCGTTTTTTTTCCACTTGAGAGCTTCTGCTGCGTGTCAGCGTTAGCCCAAAGTAATTATTCCACGCAGACGAAGTCGCGTGCAGAGGCTAGTTTTATATAGAACATAACTTTTGTAACAAAAAATATCATATCTTCCTCGCCGTAAAAGCAGTAATAATTTCCAATAGTAAGCATTGATTGCAAAGTAGGAATAGATAGGACTAGACAGTAAAAGACGAATTGCAATCTTTGCCACTAATTTGACCGTCATTTGCAACTGTTTCCCCACAACATTTCTTGTCAATTTGACATCCATCTGCGTCAGCAATTTGCCCTCAATTTGCGGTACCGTTTAGTGTCAAGATCCTAGCTAAACGGATACGCAATTTCTGTAAAAGTTTATTTCTAAGTCTAAACCAGCGGCATCGGACCAATATTCCAGAAGTCTTATCAATTCGACCACAAACCAATAGCGTGTTCGGATCATAAAACTAATGGGCAGAATGTGTTTTACGATCCGTTATATTGTGGATATCGAGATATTTATTACAGACTGTTCGGTGTAATAAATCTTACGTAGCGTTAGTAATAAACTATCTTTAAGCGCCATCTATCGGTGATCTGTGTTACTATAGATAACGGTCATTATTTTAAGCTATTGTAAGCGTCGAACGCAAATATATATCTATACCCGGGCGGGCCGTTGGGGCGGCTATCCAAGATTGAGTAGCTAGTACGATCCCTTACCGCATCAACAAATACGTCCTGTCGGTACACCGTGGGGTTTTAGTCCGTGCGAGTCGGACAAAACCCACTCTCCTTGCCACGTTAATAAAAAAAAAAGTTATGTCCTGAATTGCATGAATTAGGTATTAGCCCAAACGGAGGTGTGCCGTGCACCCTTGAGCTAGTTGCCAAAACAATATCGGCTGAATGCCTTAAGCGCTCGCTTTAGTAGTCCGGTGAAGCTATTTCAGTTCGATAAGGGGAAAAAACAAAATCCTTCTACTTTCATGTGTAAGCATGTTTGCGTGCACGTGTGTGGACGTGATATGTGTAATGTTGTTGCAGTGACGTAAGATTTTGTGTCACTGTATCGCGCGAGCAGCGTACTCAAGGGCTCCACGCCGAGGGAACGGACCTAGGCTTGTGCCGCTGCCGAGTGCCCTAAGCGCTCGCCTTCGTAGTCCGGTGAAGCTGTTAAGGCCTTGCTAGGACAATAGCGTAGTCATTTTGAAAGAAAAAAACCAAGATTATGCCCAGTTTCTTAGACCAAATAAAAAAGAAGTTATAACAAGGTACGTGAACACATGTAGCTCTATACATTTACAGGTTATCTTTTGGTGACACCTTTTGGGGTTTCGTCGTTACGATCGCACTGATTTATTCATCTAACAACTTTCCTTGATCGAAGCCCCGAAAGTGAATTTGCATAGAACTGACCTCGTGTTAAAGTATGCGTGAAGTGAGATTCTTATCAACTTAAACAACAGTTCAATAAAACCAATAAATCTATATACAAATAGGCAGTGGGCTACGAACGGTTAAAAACGTTTTTTTTTGTTTTGTAACTATCGACGACCATTAGTGTTATCGAAAAAAAAATGGTAAACGTTTTTTAAAGTGAAAGTTTCTTTAGGCGCGTTCAACGGTATTTTTGGCAGGAGATAAATTTATATTATCGCGTCATAACATGCTACGTAGGCATGACCGGCCGTATTACGCTTGCTCGGCTTCCAAAGACTATGCAATATTGATATTTTGCAGCTCATCACACATTTGATTGGTTAATAGACTTTATAAAAATGTATATAATTATTGCTCCGAGTGCCACATTAATTTTAATAATTCCAATAAAAAAAATCTGAAATGTAAGTATTCTCATTCACGCAATAATTAATTAAAAAATTCAACATTCACAGTTATTTCATTGTTTCGAGTGTTCACTTTGTCGGCAAACCTTAAGACTGTCTCGACTTTTTGATTTTTATCCTTCGACAGCGGGATAACCACTAGTATATATAAAAAAATTGACTCACTGAGGTATAAATGCTAAAGATACAAATTATTACTATTTCTACATAGCACGAAACGCTAATTTAATTTCGCGCTATAATTATAACGACCTAAAAGTTATAATTCAATTTAAATAATAGGACAACGCGAAATAATAAACGCCGATTGTTTTTTTTTAATATATCAAAAGGAGGCAAACGAACAGGGGGTCACCTGATGTTAAGTTATCACCACCGTCCACAGTCACTAGCAACACCTGGGTAGTCGCGAGTGCGTTGCCAGCCTGTGTATGTGACAGGGGGTAGGGGGATAAGGAATGGGGGAAGAGGAAGGGAGGTGGGCCTCCGGCGCTCTCACTGACGGAACGAAACGCAACAGTCCAAGCATTATTACATCACGTCGGGTTTCTGTGAGAGGGTGGTACTGATCCGGACGAGCCGACCCATTCATGCTTTTTTTTAATTGTAGCACGACAAAATGACTGCACTGTGCCTGATGGTAAGCACAGTACAATCTAAAAACAATGGCGACCACCGAGAGACACAGTATCCATCGCCGGTCGCCGCTGGCATGCTGGCCTGCGAATAGTTGGATATGCACAGGCTGATCCCGAAACGCGACCCGCAGAAGCGAGTGACTATGACGGGCTTTTTCGCCATATACATGGTGGTTGCATCCCAGTAAGGCTGTAAAACCATACCACCCTGCTTTCGTCATTGCCTGGTTCGTTATTCAGCAGGGTGCACCACGTGCAGGTGAGGCTGGCTTGGATGTCTCAAGTCTTAGATGTTATTCGTCACCCCTTACACCCCAAACTAGTATTACTTGCTGAAGCTAGTATTAGCTACAGCGTGGTTCTACCACCTACACAATTAATATGGTGATATGATATACAAAAGAAAATGATTACATAAACAAAAATTGAACAAACAATTCAATTGAATCTAGACTGATTACTTATAAAGGTGCATTTAAACTAAACGAAAATAGTAATAGATCTAGAACAAGAGCATTCTTCCTCGATCTTTTAGTGTAAATGAGAAATCGTCCCTAGCGTCTAAATCAAAATATCAACGAGCAAGAATGAGAACCGAGAACTATAATTATTGCCCGATAGATTTTAGATCAGCCGAACGAATATTCATTGGTCAATCGTATCAAATCTGTGCTTGGTAGCGCTTCGTTATTGCCGATTTGGTCAGCAATGTTATAACTACAAGTGCTGCATTAATTATTCTATCTCAAAAAAAAATATTTTATAGGTGGTAGAGCCACGCTGAAGCAATTACTGGTTTCAGCATGAATGGGTCGGCTCGCCCGGTGTAGAACCACCCTCTCACAGAAACACCGAGGTGAAGTAATGGTGCTTGCATTGTTGCGTTTCGTTCGGTCAGTGAGAGTGCCGGAAGACTACCTCCTGCCCCCTCCCAAAAAAAAAGTTGGCAAAAAGTTGCGACTTCCCTGGCGTTGCAAGTGTCTATGGACGATGGTGATCACTTAACATCAGGTGACCCACCTGTTCGTTTGCCTCCTATAATATAAAAATCTCAAAATGGAAGAGATGATAGTGGATGACATATTTAATGCAGTGACAGGTACTGAATAATATGGGTGAAGCAATGACGAATATGCAAGAACAAGAAGAAAGTGGTCAATTCCATTCTAGAGCCATGTCAGAGGATTTTAACCATTTATTGTCTCTGCTTAAATGGTAAAGCTCGAACGAACGTAAGAACACCTTGAAGAGACCGGTTCGGCGAGCGAGCACATCCGAACACGCACGTCTGTTTTTACTAAAAGTTGGGGAGAAAAAAAGCATTCGCTGGTCTAATTTAAATTGGCCTTTACAGAATTCATAAAACTTGAAACATCTGCGTTTTTGTGTACGGTGAACCTTATATCACGATTTTATTCCCGTCACTTGATGTTTTAAAATGATTATAAATGGTAATATATTTGTATACACCGAAAATTTTAAAACTTCGATGTTCAATCAAATTACATTACAACGTCCGTCGAAGTTATGAAGTCAAACTATTTACACAAACAGAAAAGAAATAATCACTTATTGTTAAAATAAACAATTTTTTCCTATTTATATTTACTGAATCTACTATTTAATTAATGCACCGAATGCAATATTTATGATGTTTACACAAAGTCTTGAAAGCTATAAGTCTATATATAAAATCGTATTTCACAGTCACCTCATTACGAAATTGGTATTTTAACCAATTAAATGCATTCGATGTAGTTAGCTTTCGTGCACGATTTGAGGAATGATTATTTTCAACCAATCACAGTAGCGCATTTGTTTTCATTGACTGTGTTATGAAAATTATATTTAGTTTATTCTATATTATTATTATTATAACATTTAATTTCAACAAATGACATATATTGACTTGTTGAAATTAAACTTCTTTAGGTGCAGGTATGCAACGGAAGTGACGTCATTTGTAGTAGACGCATATGTTTTTCATCTATTTTTCAAGTTTCAGAAATCTAAAGTTTTAGATTTGTATAAATATAAGCAAGACTTATAAATTAGTTCGCCAAAGAAGTTTCACTTCTGAAATGTGTACGCACTTTTTTTTGTTAACCTATTTCGTCTAAATAGTTTTTGGTTATCGGATAGATGACGCTTACTTGCACTGTTCATTTTTATAGAGTCGATATTTTTATCATTTTCTTTATAATACTATGTAATTGTAGCAGATTTATCGTTTACGTAATTATAACGAATAAAATTATTTTTGAAATTAACGTTATGAATATTGCTAATTAATATAATAACCATTACTAATGAATGCATAGTTCATAACAGTGGAGTTAGGGCTACATCTGTTACATTATCTACAATTGTAAATAAATAGATTATAGCTCTTAGCTAGCGTAATTCAATCGGGAAGAAAGATTTACGTAAATATTTGTTGACTTTAATAAATACATGTATGTATTTTCATTTCCAGTTATATAAAAAATGGACGATGAACCCAAAACGCTAGGAGAGCCCACGGTGAAGAAAGTTGCCTCAAGCCTAACCCAAAGAGTTCCGCGTCGGAGGTTGGAACATTTGGACAAACTCGGCCAAGGTTTGGACAAATTCGGATATTTAGTCGGGCAAACATTGGACGGACAAAACGTGTTCGACAAAGTTACATACGAAAGTGAACGACTGAAGAGTAGTCACAGTGAAGCATCTTCTAGAAGGAATAGTGATGCGAAAAAGAATAAGAAACAAGGATTTAGAACAGGTGAGGCGATTAATTTATCATGTTAAAACAATCTATACATAGAAATAAAATTAAAAATCTTGAGGTATAATGAACCGATTTTGACAAGACTTTTAAATATAGATAACAGACTTGTGTAAGTTTTATTTAGTGTATATATTGCTAGCAATTTCCTCCGGCCACGCACGTTTCTCCTTGCAGTAATTTTTTTCGACTGTACATTTTATATCAATAAACGAATGACTGACAGACGGAAAAATAACTCAATATAAACTTTCATCCCAATTTTCACCATCTTGGGGGTCGAATTATCATAAATCCTTCTGTAGTACTCACTTACATTGTACAAGGATCCCGAAAAAAAAAATGATCTGCCCAGATAATAAAAAAACGTTGACAAATTATATACCTAAACGTTCCTCGTGAATCACTTTATCTACTGGTTAAAATTGTGTGAAAATCAGTTCAGTAGTTTTTGAGTTTATCGCGAACAGACAGACAGACAGATGTGGCAGAGGACTTTTCATGTGAATCTATAGGCGCGGGTAAACCTGATTGTTGGCTTGGCGCGACGTGGCGACGCAAAACACGAACTTTGCACTATTAACGAAATACTCAAAAACATTTGCACCCCTATCTGTATGAACATAAGATTCAAATTGTTTTCTCGGCCACTAGTTATACTAGTGTTACGCGGCACGCGCCGACGATCTAGCGCCCTTTAATAAATGCCGCCAAACACACCGAGCTTGTGATCGATTGTTGTGTGTTGTGTGTTGATTTTTTATATTTTTATTCAACAGAATGAATATTTATGTAATAAGTATTATTTTATGGAACAAATTTGTAATTTATCTTTTTATTATGCCATAGCTGATTCCTGTCGTAATCTGTTCTTTTAGGCATATAACTTGTATACAAAACAATTTCGATGTTTCACATCTGCCAGGCGTCCTGTAACGGCTTAATTTTTTAAATTATAATATGTAGTGATTAGGTAAATAGATATTAATTGAAAAACACATAGATAATTATTATCACAGATGGGACAAATTCAGAACCCCCTACAGCAAGTATTATTAACCAAGACGCGTGGAATGAGATGCAGAGTTCCACTTCCACGACCAGGACTGAGCTGAGTTTCTCCGACACCGGTGATGAGTTGGTAAAAACAACACTGTACTTAATATATATACACTAAAGAACATATATTTTATGCTAAAACCGAAATGAAAATCAGGACCGTCTTTGAAGGTAGTTAGAATGCTCGATGCTCCGTTAGAAAGGAGATTAAAGTCAAATAGACTTTACTCAGTTTAAGCCTTTTTTTAACATGGTGAAATCCCTACGGATTCCCAACCTAGCCGGGCAGCTGAGGGTGGAGTATGTCCGACTTGCACGGACTAAAACCCCATGGTGCCTTCAATCACCTATAGGCCGGGGAGCAGGAGTTGCCGAACTGGCACTACGTCTAGTCCCCAGCAGGTGTCAGCCCCTCCTCGCCTCGTTCGTTGACGAGGGGCCTCGTCGCGGTTGAGGGGTCAGAATCGTAGGCCCCTCAGGAGAGGGAGAGAGTTGCCCTCCTCGATGATCGTGGGAGGCGCATCGGCACAATGCGCCTCAACCACACGGGCCTGTGCAGAACTTCTGCCATAGCGACGGACAGCTCAGTTTAAGCCTTGAGGTTCGGAAAACAACACAGCCATTGAGAAGAACTGGCAAGAAACCCGATGTGGTTTATCTTTTCATCATATATATTCTTACAAACATATATGGATCCAGGCATAGATAGTTACATTCGTTTTTTGGCGGATACATAAACAGGAGCGTAATTTCCATATTGACCTTTCCACCCTATAATAGCTTCTAGACTAGATTATGTGTGACACGGCAGTGGTTAATCAATTTCAGATAGAAGTGCAAAGTAACGCCTACTCTAATACTGAATGTCAGATTTTCGGAATCTCGCTTTTACCAACCCGACACCTTTTGCCGTTCACCGTAGTGGCATTCTTGGCATTCTTAAGCGTATCTTTGATCGGTTACTGATATAGTAGGGATGCAAAATGGTACAGTGAGTCACGATCACCAGGTCCTGCGATTATGACATTAAAGTGACTTTCTTTAGTCTGTGTTTAATTCGAATAAGCAAGTATATGTAAATTACTCTCCAGACTTGCAGTCCGGTATTATATTTAAGAGGTAGTAGACCCACGCTGAAGCTATTACTGGCTTCAGCATGAATGGATCGGCTCGCCCGGGGTACTACCACCCTCTCACAGAACACCGACGTGGAGTAACTTTGCTTACAGTGTTGTATTTCGTTCGGACAGTGAGAGCGCCGGAGGACCACCTCCTCTACCCCCAAACACAGGCTGGCAACTCACTTGCGACTCCCCTGGTGTCTATGGACGGCGGCGATCACTTAAAATCAAGTGGCCTATCTGTTCGTTTGCCTCCTATGATATAAAAAAAACTCTCCACGCTTGCAATCCGATATTATAATCACTGGCGAGGGATTGCGGTTTTTGAGTGGCCACTGTTATTCTTCGTATATATTGTGGTTTCCATCAGGCAATTTAAGTGACACAGGTTTTGCGATACAGCTAAAAGGAATATTCGCTCTTTGGTTAGCGTGAACGGACTTCACGACAATCAACGCAATTTCGAATTTTTGCAAATGATTCGAAACTTTCGGCAAAAGAAAAAAGTATCGTAATGAAACTAAAGCATTGTGGAAATTCTTTTTCTACGCCTACCTGGCTAGTTAACGCCTCCAGTTTTCTATTTATACCATGTTCACAGTCTGAAACTATGTCATTATATAACATAGGGTAGAATTGTATCGTTTTACATTTCAAAATGACCTAAATCCAATGTTAATCGTTCATATAACATGCTTAATTTTTTCAAGATTTCCAGTTTTTATACACCGAAAACGAATTTCAAATTTTACCGTCCACAATCCGTCCATTTTACATGTACGAAATTTGGAAGATCTTAAAAAACAACGTAATATATATTAGGAACGGCTAAAATTGGATTTAGCTCATTTTGGAATGTATCAATATATGTTTTTTTTAATTATAGCACGGCATAATGACTGCACTATGGCTGATGGTAAGCACAGTACAATCTAAAAACAATGGCGACCACCGAGTGACACACTATCCATCGCCGGTCGCCGCTGTCATGCTGGCCTGCGAAAAGCTGGATATGCACAGGCTGATCCCGAAACGTGACCCGCAGAAGCGAATCACTATTACGGGCTTTTTCGCCATATACATGGTGGTTGCGACCCAGTCAGGCTGTAAAACCCTACCACCC
>MU161330.1:5872-25127 GCA_015888305.1 Antheraea pernyi | reverse complement strand
AACACCAGGGGAGTCGCAATTGCGTTGCCAGTCTGTGTTTGGGGAGGAGTAGGCAGGGAGGGAAGCGGGGCCGAACGAAACACAACAATGTAAGCACTGTTACTTCACGTCGGTGTTTCTGTATGTCGGGTGGTAGTACCCCGAGCGAGCCGACCCATTCATACTGAAACCAGTAATAGCTTCAGCGTGGCTCTACCACCTACAAAAACTACCTGTCTGTCTGTTTGTTTGGTCATGTATTACTGATAAAGTACTGAATTCACGATAAAAACTTCAGCTTTATAACGTATAGATTGGTAGATTCGCTCCCATTTATCAGTTACCTTAGCTCCGGCAATCACTACCCCTGAAATTTGATAGAGCTTAAACGAATCAACCCTAAACAATTCCATCCCCCGAAGTGAAATGGGGATAAAATAAAAAAGAACATTCTCAAAGGAAGGGAGTTTTTTAATTAGTCAACATTTTTAAGTGATACTTTTTGCTGCGGTGCTTCATTTGTGCGGGGACAGTTGATGGCGCAAGTGATTAGGTATCTTCAAGTATTTCATAAGCAAAGTGCGGAAGAAAAGTCTGTAGGATAAAAAAACAAAGATCAGGTAAACGTTGAAGCCTATGAGCAGTAAGCAAATGTGACAAGTTCATAATTTCGTAATTCATTTTTGTAATGTTTCTTCTACTACACAACTCATGAGATACCTTTAGTTAGTGATATTAACCCGAAAACTATTTCTTATCTCTTCATTGAAATACGTTGACTTTTCTCTACTTGATATATAAATATAATATACACGTATTTATTATACATATGAAGCTTCTGGAACAAATTGTCTAAATTATAGTGAAATCCGTATGAAAATCGGTTGCGTAGCTTAGAAGAGTTAAGGGAACACAGACGGACGTGAAAAGTGACATTGTATAATTTTATAGATTACTAACATCTGCCCGCGACTTCGTCCTTTACTTTAGGCTAACGCTACCACGCAGCGGAAGCTCCCAATGTCTAAAAAGGCCTTATGGGCTACTTTAAATTCAAACTCGAGACGCAAACGTCTCGCGGACCGCGAGCAACTGTCCCGGACAGTAGTTACGCGATTCGCAAACGAATACAAACGCAGCACAAGACATCGAATAACTTAAAAGAGAGAAAAAGGGGAGAAATAAGACTTACGTCGTAAAACAGAGATAATGTTTGCTCGGCGCGGCATTCGTAACATCACGCCTCTCAATGAAGTGGGTGTTCAGTTTAATTAAAAACTTTTTTCGCACCAGTCATGCTCAGTCATTTGATATTTTGCGCTTCTTTTAAAGAGATTCCCACTTTCCGGTGGATTTTCTCGGCGGTAATGGAAGACATACACGATTAGGCTATTTTATATACATAAAATCGTTCGTGACTCCGTGTGAGATATAAAATTGAATGAAAATTAAAAATAGTTTACGCGAGGAAAATATTCGCTGGGTGGTAAATATAATTGAAATCTGAAAGTCACTATGTTTGTTTATCACGGTTTTACCAGTTATATACTGAACCAATCATCATAAAATTGAATATACATGATTCCTTTTGTCCAGCAAAAAAATGTATTGCTGCTGAGCGAAATAGCGAGCAAAAGAATAATATATACTATATTATAAAGCTGAAGAATTTGTTTGTTTGAACATGCTAGTCTCAGGAACTACTGGTCCGATTTGAAAAATTCTTTCACTGTTACATAGCTCATTTATCCAGGAAGACTATCGACTATATATCATCATGCTAAACCCAATAGGAGCGGAGCACCAATGAAGAATGTTTCAAAATCGGGGTTTTTTCCTTTTGAGAGCTTCCGCTGCGTGTTAACGGTAGCCGAACGTAACTATTTCGGATGAGGTCACGGGCAGAATCTAGTGACAAGATAATTGTCTCCGATTGTATGTCAACTACCATACATTAGGTGTTACATAGGTAGAACGTAATGGTAAGGTTAGGACTATCGCCTTGTCGGGTCAGATATATATTCAGTACGGAGGTGGTAGATTTATCTGTACCGTAATTCCGTCGCGATTACCAGTGGAAATAAACCATTTATAGGAACTCTCATTCGTTTATCGCGTTTCAGGATCCTTCTAGGTTGTAGAGGCACGCTGAAGCTATTACTGGTTCATCATGAATGGGTCGGCTCACCCGGGGTAGTACAGAAAACAGACGTGAAGTATTAGTGCTTGCGTTGTTGCGTTTCGTTCGGTCTGTGAGCGCGCCGGATGGCCACTTCCCTTCGCTCCTCCCCTCTCCTCCTCTCCCCACACAAGCTGGCAACGCACTTGCGACTCCCCTGGTATTGCAAGTGTCTATGGACGGTGGTGATCACTTAACTTCAAGTGATATAAAAAAAATTGTAACCAAGAGGTTTGCAGGGCGACATGACAGCGGCGACTGCCAATATATTGTATACTAGTCGTGCCCACGACGCCGTCCGCGTGGTATATAATGTAAAAAAGAGTGACTAATAATATCATTTGAATGTATTAAGTCCATTTACTTCTCTACTTTTCGCTCGTACTTAAGTCGCGTCCTCATTAAAATTACAATAACTTTTGATAGAGTGAATAGATTTTAATGAAACCAATACCAAATGTTACTTAAAGATACGCTTAATTCTCTTGGTCAGGATTTATCTTGAACGAAGTACTTTAGCAATGATACGTGTTCATATAAATAGACAGACAGACAGACTGGCATTTCAAAAAAAAAGTGCGTATGTACAAAGTACGCATGTCAGAAGTGAAACTTCTTTGGCGAACTAATTTATAAGTCTTGTTTATATTTATACCACTCTGACTTACTTAGCAAATCCTTAAGTAAGTAAGATATATAAATACCTAATTAATCATATTTTTTTAGTTTCTAGTAAATTTTATAATTATTTCATTTTCATTAACTTACTAAGTTACGTTATTTTTATACTGATTGTTATTACCATAAAAGACACAAATAACTTCTCGAGCGATTGCTATTAACTTAAAAAAAAAACTTTGAGTAAATTAAACGATTATTTACAATTTTTATATATTTATTATTTCAATTGCAAGTAATATAAATTTGAATAGCTACATTTGTGATTGGGTACATATTACCAACTTTCTCAATCAGATCCCTAGTAGAAAGTTAAAATTATTTATTTATCCTCTGCTAATGTTCATGTGTCACGGAGAAACTTCTGAAAAAAAGTCAATCAGCTTTTTCAAGAAATTACAATTTTTATTGGCACTACGAGTTCGTCGATGTATGTTTTCTTGCCGTGAAAAAGAAAAACAAAAGGTGCGGTGCTAATATATTTTACTCGCAATTTTTATATATTTTGCCTTGGTACATAAAGGTTCAGATAATAAAGAACGCAGATAAAGTCGCGGGTAACAGCTAGTCTATGCACAAAAATGTAATCATGTGTGTCCATTTGTAATATAAAAATAACAGCTTTTTACTAGATGAATATGAATAGGTACTTATAATCCCGTAACGCTTGGTCAATAGCGTAGTCAGTTAAAAACAAAAAAAAAATTAGCTACTACCCGTGACTACTGCCGCATCCTATTTGCCAATCTTTAGTTTATTATATTTTGACGGAATCCTATTTTATTTCCAAAATAAAGCAGTTTACTCGTAAATAGTGTTCCACTTGTCTGCGAATTTTTTTTTCTAAATTCCTGCTTTTTCTGGTGCGGATAAATTGTTAATAATTTTCAAACATTTTTGATAATAGTTTTGTTAGATACATTACATTACGCGATACATTAAAAAAATTTCATACTGTATAAGCCTTTCGCGTTAGTAAATCAGGTTTCATGATAAAAATGGTACAACTTTAGTACATATTTAGTACATAAACAAGTTAACACATAAAGTGTAAAGTAGCCATCATCACGGTATGCGTCTCGCGTGCCGCCGGTTAGTCTTCCTAAATGTGTGTTTGTAACATTTTTATAGCAGTTAATTCTGTTTGTTCGCGATAAACTCAAAAACTACTGGACGAAGTTGCATGCGGTTTTTAGCAATGGATAAAGTGATTAATTTGGTAGATAATTTGTAAAGGATTTTTTATATTCAGGGCGAGACAACGTCTGCAGCGCCCGCTTGTATCTTATAAGGTAAACCTTTAGTTAGCGTTATTCATCCGAAAACTCTTTCTTACGACTTCATTGAAATACTTTGAGTTCTCCACTTTAATACATGTATCATACATATAAAGGTTCTGGACGTAATTCTCTAAGTTAGACTCTGCCCGCAAGTTCGTCCGCGTGGAGCTAACGGTCACAAGCAGCGGATGCTCTCCAAAAAAAAAACCTCGATTTTGGAATATTCTACATAGGTGTTTCGCTCATATTGGTCTTAACGTGATGGTATATAGCCTATAGCCTTCATGGATAAACGAGCTATCTAACGCTGAAAGAATTTTTCAAATCGGACCAGTAGTTCCTGAGATTAGAGCGTTCAACAAACGCTTCAACTTTATAATATTAGTAGGCCTAAGATATATATAGAGACCGATATACGAGTTACATTATTGTTTAAATCTTATCAAAGAATATAATTTTCATAATGTAGAAAGAACATAAAAGAGTTTATCAGTTATATCTTGACTCAATTACTTTGTAATACAAAGAGTTAAAACGCAGTATAAAAACTTGTTTCTTAGTTAATAGAGTTTGTTCTAAAGCTATGGTCTGTTAAATACAATTAGTCTTCATGTTTGTTTTTTACCGTGTGGTCGTGATATCAATCTAATTCGCACCTACAAATTAGATAAAAATCTAAGGAATAAGTCATTAAACGTGTGTTAGCGACATCTGTTGGCGAGTGGACAAAGTTAGGGGCTTAAATTGTTTTTATCGTATATATTATGCATTTTAGTAGTAAGTAAAGATCTAATTTATACGTTATAATATATTTATACGTTATAAGAATTTATACGTTACATTTTGATGGTTTTAAAAGTGTTTCTGAATCTTTAGTTATCAAAAATGATCAATAATAAACTGAAAAAAGACTCAAAATGTATTTGTTCCTTCTTTATGATTTTGGATTTCAAAATCTATTTCTGTATCACGACAAACGATAAATACAGACCAAGGCCTAGATGTAATAAGTTTCTATACACAAAATAATAATTAAAAGTCTGCAGTGAAAGCTGTTGATCAATAGCATTACTACAATATTGAAATTGAAGTTTTAACCGTTGATCGTTTTCAAATTAGACTACAGATGGCAGGAAATTCAATTTCAACATCTCATATGTTATTTTAATGGAGTGCCATCTATTGCATATCCTTGTAAACTAAAAAGTTTAATACTTATAATTATAGATGGCACTAATATCAATTTTAGTTGAGGCGTTGACAGTTGAAAATTTATGTGAAATGACTTTTAAAAGAATCCCGTATCAAACTTCTTAGTAATTCATCCTTGGCACTGTTGAATTTTACAATTTTTTTCAGGAATTAGCGTATTCTGGGAGTATCTCATCATCATCACCTTAAGAATCCCTGATCTAGAAGATCGGTTGCCAAATATAACGAAAAGAAATGAAAGGTGAAGGTGAGGTTTTGAAGGTGGTAGAGCCACGCTGTAGCTATTACTAGTTTCAGCATGAATGGGTCGGCTCGTCCGGTGTGGTACCACCCGACACACAGAACACGACGTGAGTAACTATGCTTGCATTGTTGTGTTTCGTTCGGTCAGTGAGAGCGCCGGAGGCCCACCTCCTTTCCCCCTTTCCCTTTCTCCTTTCCCTATCCCTCCTCCATACACAAGCTAGCAACGCACTTGCGACTCCCCTGGTGTTGCTAGTGTCTATGGACGGTGGTGATCACTTAACATCAGGTAACCCATCTGTTCATTTGCCAGCTTATGACATAAAAAAAAAACATTTTAAATGATAAGATATATTTCATATCAAAATTGATAGCGTATAATTATCACGAACTAGATTCTGTTCGCGACGTTGCTCATTTTAATACAAATTTGACGTATCGCTTGGGAAAAGTACTTGTTTTCTTCATCAAAGAAACCCTATGTTTCTTCCTGTACCCCTGATAACGTAACGTAACGTAACCATCATTGATAGATTGAGTACTTAAGGCGTGAAAGTGCAACAAACTGTCATTTTTAATAACATTAATTACAATTAGTGTGTGAATGTGAATTTGTTACGGATCCACGCTTTAACTTCACAGAAAACCAACGTGAAGTAATAGTGCTTGCATTGTTGCATTGCCACCTCCCCCTCCCCCCCCCCCCCGCCTCCAAACATAGGCTGGCAACGGACTTGCGACTCTCCTGGTGTTACTAGTGTCTATCAACGGAGGTGATCACTTACCATCAGGTGACCTGCCTGTTTGTTTGCCTCCTATAATTAATAAAAACACTACTGAACCGACCGTCACAACATTTTGCACACATAGGTGTATATTTTATTTAATCGTATGGCTGAAATGGAGTAATCCGTTCTATTTTATTATAATTGGAGATTTAATTCTTTCAGCCATTTTAGGGCGTCGTCGGTAAGAACGATCAGTTCATCTGGAGAACCATTACATTTCCTTAGTGGGCATTGTTGTATGATGTGACCTAAGGACTGCGCGCGATACAGTGACACAAAATCTTACATCACTGCGACAACATTACACATATCACCTCCACACACGTGCACGCATACACGCTTACACATGCAAGTGGAAGGGTTTTATTTATTTTTTTCCTTATCAAACTGAAATAGTTTAGAATATTATCCGACACGAAATATATATAAGAGTTGTTGAGGTATCTATGCCTGGTACACATATATATTTCAACAACACATATATGTAAGAATAGTTAGCTTAGCTTAGGTTAGCTCAGATAGGTCGCGAATTGCATGTATCAGGCAACAGCCAAAGCTGAGGTGTGCACCCATGAGCTAGTTGTCAAAATAAAATCGGCTGAGTGCCTTAAGCGCTCGCCTTAGTAGTCCGGTGAAGCTGTTAGTTAACCTTGCTTGGTCAATAGCGTAGTCAAAAAAAAGTGCTAAGGATTGGATATCCGCACCGCAGTCACAGCGTGGCGAGTCAATCCATCCGCACCGGTACTTAAACTGTGCACACAGCTCGTGTCCAGTACGCAATCTGTTTAGTTTGCACCAGTCACCTCGGGGCAGATCGAAGCCCTCTAATTTAACACACGGGTCGATGGCGCATCTTGTGCTATAGAAAAGTGTACTCTACATTAACGCGAGCGAAATCGGGAGCAGAAGTTAGTTTATAATATTAATAAGGATAACACTTGAAAATATCATTAAAAAAATGATGAAAAATAACTACTTTGTATATAAACACGTACGGAGTTGCAGGCGGAGGCTAGTGTTTGTATAGGTATGTACATACAGAAGTACTTGCATATTATACGGGCGAATATGCGATAAGAAAGAACAACACCAACGTTGGAATAAAATAAACTAGTCATTAAATTTAATCTGATAAATCAATCAATCATATATGTAATTAAACATAATAATATACATATAAGGAATATGTTTACTTGATTTGACATTTAGATAATCTATACATATAATAAAAATGTAACTGACCGCTGTCTGTACATTAAGTATATATGAGAAAAACTATTATTAGGGGTCTTTATAAATGCAATAGAACCCAAAACAATGATTTTTAGAATTTTTGTCTGTTTGTCTGTTTGTCTGTTTATCTGTTTGTCTGTTTGTCTGTGCGTTTGTGCACGCTAATCTCAGAAACGCCTTATCCGATTTAGATGTGGTTTTCACTGATATATCGTTAAGCACACTTAAGTAAATGCTTAGATAGTAGTTACTATCTTTATATTATTTTTTTTAGTCCCCCCTTTACCTCGGACGTAATCCAAGACCTTGTTTTTCTACTTCCCTGTATCTTTATTATCAAATGTTATAATTGCGGAGTGTAAAATGTGTGTCATTTTTATTGGATTCATTTCCTTGGTTTTATTTGCTTATCCTAGTTGCATTGCCGTTTCATAATACATAAGACATAAGTTTTTCATTATTTTAAAATAGTTTACATATACATTCAATAGAAGTATCTTATTTTGTACTTATCTCCGTCTACAGCTTAATGGTACCTTAGTAATATATGTTTAGTATTATATATTTTACTAGCTGTACCCGCAGCTCCGCACGCGTTTTTTAAAATCGTATTAAAGAATTATAGGATTGTGAGACTATGTACAATTACAGAAACGCTCTTTAAAGACAATTGTAAGTACGACGCGCACGCTACTAAAAGTAACATGTAACGTGTACATTAGATATATAAATACAAAGAGCGTGCCAAATGAGGTTTGTCATCAGCAACACATATGGAACCATAACCAACTATATAACTACCTCAGTGCTCACTTACACTGTATAAGGAACTATTGAAACAATAACTAATAATATTATTATAAAGATTTATATTTACATTACATTTAATATACATTGCCCTTATTATAATTAAGATTTAGTGACTATACAAAAAATAAACGCTTGTCTGTTCCGCAACAAGTTGTATTATGGAACTCTTTACGTAATACTCTTATTAGGAAGAGCTCTATATCATTAATGTTATTAATAATTATAATGTCGAATTGTAAACAATAAGCCGATAATTATTTCTGTCATTAAAAATAAAGAATAAGTTGAAATCTTGCTAAATTTCATGCAGACAAAGTCGCGGGTAACAGCTAGTCTAAAATAGAATAACCACAATTACTTTTTATTAGGTTCGTTATCTACCATTGAAAGTCCCGTGAAAATCGATGTAACCATTTTGGTGATAGCATCTTTATAATAATATTTTTAGTTATTGTTTCAATAGTTCCTTATACAGTGTAAGTGAGCACTGAGGTAGTTATATGGTTGGTTATGGTTCCAAATATTATGCTGATGACAAACCTCATTTGGCACGCTCTTTGTATTTATATATCTAATGTACACGTTACATGTTACTTTTAGTGGCGTGAGCGTCGTACTTACAATTGTCTTTAAAGAGCGTTTCTGTAATTGTACATAGTCTCACAATTCTATAATTCTTTAATACGATTTAAAAAAACGCGTGCGGAGCTGCGGGTACAGCTAGTCTATACTAATATTATAAAGAAGTTATAATTTGTGACATTGTGAGTTTGTGACGTTGTAGGGGATAATCTCAAGAACTACTGGTCCGATTTGAATTTGAAAAATTCGTTCAGTGTTATATATCTCATTTACCGAGGAAGGTTATAGGCTATATATCATCACGCTAAGACTAATAGGAGCGGAGTACCAATGAAGAATGTTTCAAAATCGGAGTTTTTTTCCTCTTTTTCCTAACTATTCCACGTGGACGAAGTCGCACGAAGAGGCTAGTAATTTTATAAAACAAAAACCATTGCGTGTCTCAGTGTGGACACGCGGAGGAAGTGAAATTTCTTTGGCTTATATGTATTACATCTATACATGTCAAAATGATAGACTAAGTATAAAGATCATGTGTTCCAGTAAAAAGAACAGCATTTCTGTAGCTTAAGTCCAGACCAACTAAATATACTGAAAAAAAAAAATACACCAACAGTTGGAAGAAAAGCCATAAATTACTGGGGCACTTCAGTCTTAAAAGACCTGGTGAACAAAAAAAAGAAAGAAAAAAAAAATGTCAACTACCAAATATTATACTGGTACCAAACAAGACCAAGCGAGTTGGTACCATCACTGTTACCATGGATGACATGAGACAATAATCTAGGTGGTAGAGCCACGCTGAGACTATTACTGGTTTCAGCATGAATGGGTCGAATCGTGCGGAGTACTACCATCCTTTAAAAGAAAACCGACGTAAAGTAACAGCGCTCTTGCATTGTTGCGTTTCGTTCGATCAGTGAGAGCACCGGATACTCACCCTTCTTCCCCGTTCTCCCCCACTTCCCCACCTATCCACTCGTCTCTCTCCCAAACACAGGCTGGCACGGTGGTGATCACTTAATATCAGGTGCCTACCCAATCGTTTGCCTGTTATGATATTAAAAAAAATCCAAAGGCGGCAACCTACCACAAGGAATGCCTCAGCATAGCAGCAGATGATACAGATAACTTCGAGTGTCCTGCTTTGAAATCTGTTGTAATTTTTACAAACTAAAAGCATGATTAATCCATAATTAATGATCTCAATTACCAAATGTTACAAGCGTATTTTGATTATAATGTATATATATTAAATTCTTAGACCTTATTATCCTACTAAGTAAATTAAGGCCTATTAAGTTTTTTAAAACTGTGTAATTTTGTTCTTGTTTATCGCAAAAGGTTTCATTTTTTGTTTATATTTGAGAGTAATTCTTCTTCTTCTTCTTCCTAGCGTTTTCCCGGCCTGGTATTTGAGAGTATTGATTAGGATTTAATATACATTACAATTTATTGATTCCGATAAATACTTTTTGCTTAAATCTCCCTTAGCTAGGCCTTACTACCCACATCTACCTTTTTTTTTTTTTTTATTTACGTGGGGAAATCCTTTATGGATACGCCACCCTCTCGGGGGAGAGAGTGGGTTATGTCCGACTCGCACGGACTAAAACCCCACGGTGTACCGTCCGCCGCATGGTAGGGGCGGCCAGTGATCGAACCTGCTGTCTACCTGAGAAACCGCCCCTGCGGCAGCCTGGCGATTGAACGCCAGGCTTCGTCCTACTATAGAGAGACTACTGGGTACACAACCAGTCGTCTCCCCTCGTCGGCCTTACCTGTGCAATGAGGAGATGGGTCTCCCGACCCATCTCCTCAGGTTCGGCTTGCCTGACTATACGAAGTCTCGTAGTATAAATATTTAATTATACATTTGCTCATTTTGGTATACTACCCAGACAGACACTTGACTGACACACACAAATACCTACCTTATGTTTAAGACACGTAACGCGTAACGAAAATTTGTCCCTACCGTGAGATAAGAAGTTTCACTACGTGAACCCTAGAGGGGAATGGCTCTCAATCGCAGCTGCAGGAACACACTAACAGGCGCTTGGCGACAGATGTACAACTTGAGGGTGGTGGCTAGCCAAGCTTACAAAAAGCCCTACCATCATGGTTTCATAACAAGATTTTCCTTTACCGCACGCATCGTTTCTATTGCAAGGGTTCGAACCTACGTCAAGCCATCTTCCGTTCGTAAACTTCACATGATGGTATGGATTTTTCTAAACCCACTTAGCTATCTACCACCGGCAAGTTGAATTGCCAAGCAGCTATAAGTGTGTTCTGGCAACTGTATTTAAGAGCTAGTCCTACTAAGTTTAGCGTGCTTACACGCTAAAGAGTTTACAGCCTATAGTGTATCTATATACTAACATTACAAAGTTGAAGAGTTTGTTTACTTGCTAATCTAAGGAACTATTGGTCCCATTTGAAAAATTCTTTCAGCGTTATATAGCTCGTTTATCGAGGAATACTATAGACTGTACGTAAAAACTTTGGAAAACTGCATTTAATAAAAACCTAGGCATACTCTAAATAGTAGAAACTGTAACAAACTGTTCGTCCCATGTTTCAGACTTAGCAAAACCAGTAATAGTTTTTTAGGTAACAGTGTTAGGTTTTACAATAAAGTCCCAAAACACGTTACCGTTTTGCCAAATTGTGAGTTTAAGCGCCACGTCAAGCTGGTTTTGGTGTCAAAAGGCTATTGTAGAGTGGATCAATATGTGAATGATGGTGATGTCTGGAATTGACTCCTCTCTGTGCATCCACTAAAAACGATTGTACCTATAAAGTATTGGAAATATGTATGTTAAAAAGATGTACCCGATCGAGTTTCTTACCGGTTCTTCACGATGATTGGATTGTTTTGCGAACCGGTGATAGTTTTGACGTTCATAAGTGCCTTTGATTTGACTATATACCATCACGCTATCACTAATAGAGCCGGAGCACCAATGACGAATGTCTCAAATGGTTTTTTTTCTTTTGAGAGGTTCCGCGTGTAAATGGTAACTATTCCACGCGGACGAAGTCGCGGACAGAAGCTAGGTTAATGTAAAGTTACTAAAAAAAATAAAAACTACAATTTTTATAACTATTTCGCATCCAACGATTTCTTCTAGGCATGGAGAATCAACGCAAGCGTTGCGGTGTTTATATTTTTTCCTCTATTTTTCCTCTATTTTTCCTAATTATATATTATATATAATTATATATTCTTAATAATTACTAGTCATGTTACGATAAATTACAATAAGATTATGATAACATCTTATCAGTTTGTTATTAAAACAAATCGAACGTGACCACGCATCTTTCATTAGCAATGACGCTAAAATGACATTTCGAATTATTACGCTAATTCCATTTCCAGTCACTTATGATTACAATGATAAGTTAGGATTTTGTTTATAATCATACAAATTAGGTCACTGTAATTCGATTAGTTTTTTTCTCTGTTGTAGCACGGTAAAATGACTGCACTATGCCTGATAGTAAGCATAGTACAATCCAAAAACAATGGCGACCACCGAGTGACACTATCCATCGCCGGTCGCCGCTGTCATGTCGGCCTTCAAAAAGCTGGATATGCACACGCTGGTGCCGAAACGCGACCCGCAGAAGCGAATCACTATGACGGGCTTTTTCGCCGGCTGTAAAACCCTACCACCCCGCTTTCGCCATTACCTCGTTCGTTATTCAGCAGGGTGCACCACGTGCAGGTGACGTTGGCTTGGGTGGCATGGCATGGCACCCTGAGCTTCCGACTGACACAGGTGCTCTCTGGGCATGGTTGCTTGGGAGCTACCTGTGTCGCATATGGGGGTTTGCGGGGTGGTAGGGTTTTACAGCCTGACTGGGTCGCAACCACCATGTATAACCCTATGTCGCCATTGCCTTCGTTCGTTATTCAGCAGGGTGCACCACGTGCAGGTGACGTTGGCTTGGGTGGCATGGCATGGCACCAGACGTGATTCCATTAGCATTGGACTTTCAAACAATTTCATTATTAGCTTAGGGGGCATCCATAAATTACCTATTACATTTTAAATAAATAAACGTAAGTAAGTTTGTAGGTGGTAGAGCCACGCTGAAGCTATTACCTACTTTCAGTATGAACGGGTCAGCTCGCCCGGGGTACTACCACCTAACCCACAAAAACACCCACGTGAAGTAACAGTGCTTGCATTGTTGCGTTTCGTTCGTTGAGTCCCTCTGCACCTACTCCCTCCCGCTCACCCCAAACACAGGCTGGCAACGCACTTGCGACTCCCCTGGTGTTGCTGGTGTCTATGGGCGGTGGTGATCACTTATCATCAGGTGACACACCTGTTCGTTTGACTCCTATGATATAAAAAAAAACTCTATTCATTTGCAACAAACACTGCACATACACACGCATATATGTAAGCGATTACACAAATCAATTCACACACAATTGTGAAGTGTTCGTTCAAGTTATTTTATCAACAATGTGATAACATAGATTAACAAAAAATAGATGTGACAGATCCCATTGGCAGACAGTTTATATTACAGAGCCCATCAAAACATTTCATTAAGTAACTAAGAGCTAATACTGAAATTATTAGTTTAAGTTATCGAGGTTCGAACGGAACCGATTTTTTTTTTAAGTTATAGAGGTTTGACATATCGAGGTTCTACTGTATTATATTATTATTATAGTAATCACATATTATGGTATAGATCAGCCGTACTCAACATTTCTAAGTGAATTTTTTTATGGGAGGGCTTTGACATTCCGATCGGCAACGTTTTTGTCTGCCGAAAAGTAGTTGGGTAAAACACTGTATCGTATAGAGTGTTAAAAACAACGTTTCTCACCCGATCATCGAAGTTAAGCAAAGTCGGGCGCTGTCAGTACTTGGATGGGTGACCGCCAACACCAGGGGACGTTCGTTTTTGTTGTATTTTTTAATTAAAGTATTTCTCTGTAATACAAAAATTTCTCTTCGTGAGCTTTTATTTTGTTTAGTTTGTTTAAAACACAGCCAATGTAAGCACATTTCACAATGCCGCAGTGTATTCAAAAGATGCAAAAATAATACCCGAAAAAGCAATTTCACGGCCGGGGTATCTTATTTTCCCTAAATACATGTTGAATAAATTATATTTTAAGCTTTAAACTAACAAATAATATTAAATTTGGAACAAAATTACCCATTTTAAAATATGGTGCAAATGTTTGGTCCAGGCTCGCCAACCAGGCACAAACACGCAGAATAACGGGAAAAAGTACTTTATTCCTTGCGTGGTAAGGTTGAATTCACACAAATTTGTTTATTTTGTCTTTTCATTTGTAAGTGACCGGAGTGATTTATTGCTTTGCTCGTTTTATCAAAAGTATAATATTATTTAATATTTTGATAATAGATAGTAGATAATATTTTGAACATTCATGACTTTATTACTAGGTGTCATGGTTGTAATTAGGTTGTACTTAAAACTGTTTTAACACTTTTTTTCTCCCTTTCTTAGTAAACAAATAGCTGCACATAAGTAACACATAAGTATTAATTACGTGGACAGGATTTAGCTTCGATTTTGTACGTGACTCTTTATCTAGATATTGTTAATCGAAGGGTCCGACTGGCAAAATAGTTGAGCAGTCTTGGTATAAAACATACTTAACCTTGAGGTAATGTCTTTTAAGTGGCGCTTATTAAAACATTGAGCGTGTTTTAGGTGCTTGGTTATAGATTTTGAACTTGAGGAGTTAACTACTGTAACTAGGCAAAGTTAGAAAAAGCCTTACCAGTCTGCCCTCTCGGTTTAGCGGGCTTACCATATATCATTAGTGTGAACGAGCATAACTATCTCGACATATCAGCAGTTTTATGTGATAACCCCTCGAGTCCCGAGAACTATAATGGTTTAAGCAAACGAATGTAGATCTTATGAAGCACGGGTCAACAGACGGTTTGGCAGTATAAGTTAAAAAAAATATCACACTTATTACAATATTAGCAAATGTTGTTTTATAACAGATTATGTAATGTAAAATTTTATTTTAAAGTATTGGCTAGGTATTTAAAAACAAAGCATCCGCCATTTTGAGATTTAAATCTTAATTCGGAACCCGACGTATCAAAAAAGTTGTGTGGAGGTCACACGCGGTAGAAGTGAAAACCAATATTCTAAATATTTTTTAACAGAATGAGATGAATACACTATGGAGGTAGTAAACGGTGGTATATCTCCTTTATAAGGCACAAGTTCGGCCCTGCGTGGAATACTGCTCGCATCTCTGGGACGGTTCGGCAAAGTACCCCTCGGATACCCTGGACAGGTTGCAGAGACGGGCTGCTCCACATTGTTAAATGATCCAGACATTACAGAGTTCATAGAGCCGCTTCAGTTGCGCAGAGACATTGCCTCACTGAGCGTGTTCTACCATCTGTATCATGGCGAGTGTTCGAGTTATTAAATTTAATCCCTTCTTCTTCTTTTCATAACCGCACGACGCGCGCTGGTCTTCGGGGCTACAGTTTTACGGTAAATCCTATCTGGGCTTATCTTTGCCGTACCGTGAAGCTGTGAAACAATCTCTCGGTCAGTGTCTTTCCTCCTTCCTACGACATGGGTTCCTTCATGCGTAATATGAAGAGATACTTACGCAGGCCGGCATGATAGCGGCGACCGACGATGGTTAGTATGTCTCTCAGTGGTCGCCTTTGTTTTTGGATTGTACTGTGCTTACCATCAGGCACAGTTCAGTCATTTTGCGGAGCTACAATAAAAAAAAACATTAGTTTGTAATTATTTTGTAATATTTAGATATTTATTAACAGTGTCAATAATATACAAGACAGAATAATTTTTAAAAGTATGTGATAGACACTACGATCCAACAGAAAATAATGTGTTATAGATTTCAATGTTTCTCTATCTCTCTTTTTGTAGATATTTCGAGTACATTAAGAATATTCTGTCTCGTTCCCTAACACCCCTAAAACACATACATTTCTAATACATTTCTTTTCGTAACACATTTTAGTTTTATAAAACCACACACCGTCCTCAAAAGTTTCACTTCACTTCAAATATAATCTATAAACTTGCATAGTCACGTCTGCGTTATTTAATCTATGAGCGTGTAACAACATATAATATAAGCGCTTCCGCCTCGCCGATCAGTAATCGGGGAAACGTCGCAGCGGCCATCTTGAATAATGTCACAGGTTAGTTATTATACATTTATTTGCTTTACACACGACTAGTAGAGCGAGTGTAGATTACAGTAGTTTATTGCTCTGTGATCTTAGCGACTAGCACCTAAATTCCACGCGGTGTTTAGAATTATTGTGGCCGGTCTTGAAACTTCTTGCGCCTAATCAAAACACTATCTATGTCAGGATGTTTTATACATTAAAGTAAGACTTCTTATGGGACGGAGTGAATTGGATTTTGTGAAATACAAATGTGTAACGAAAATAAGCTAGCTATATATATAGATTTGGTATATACGCATGAGAGAATGAGATACGATTATGAGATATGATACGGCTTTGAGAGAATGAGATAATATAATATTAATGTACTCGCAATATCCATAGCTAATATTATAACGCTGAATGGTTTGTTTGTTTGGTTGAACGCTTTATTTTCAGGAACTAACGGTCCGATTTGAAAAATTCTTTCAGTGTTAGATAGCTAGCTAGATAGGAGGTGGTAGAGCCATGCTGAAGCTGTTACTGGTTTCAGCGTGAATGGGTCGGCTCGCCCCCAGTACTACCACAAAAAATCACAAAAAACCGACGTGAAGTAACAGCGCTTGCTTTGTTGCGTTCCTTCGGTCAGTGAGGGCGCCGAAGGCTCACTTCCCTCCCCCCATTTCGAGCCTACCTCCCTTCCCCAACTTCCCCTTTAGATCCACGATTCCCTTCACCGAAACACAGACTGGCAGCGCACTTGCGACTCCCCTGGTGTTGCTAGTGTCTATGGACGACGGTGATCACTTACCATCAGGTGACCCGTCTATTCGTTTGCCACCTATAATATTTAAAAAACTCACTTATCGAGGTAGGCTATAGACTACAATGCTATCATCACTCTACCAATGTTAAATGTTTCAAAAACGGTTATTTTTCCTTTTATGAGCTTCCGTTGCGTGTTAGCATTAACCCCTAAATAACTATTCAACGCGGACGAAGTCGCGGGCCTAAGCTAGTATATAAATAAAGGGAGGGATACAGAAATGTTGTAATATATAGCACATTATTTTTTGTAAAATTTCGATAGTTGTTGATTCTGTTGTTGACACTAGTTGATTCTGAATTGAGATAAACTAAAGAATCACCGCAACCAATTATACCTAATGTCAAGTGAATTCGCAGTTAAAGAAAAATAAAAAATAATAACTACACACTGTCACCATATCGCATGATTATCTTCACTTTTATGCTTCATCCAACAATTGCCCGATTATTGCAGTATATAATAATGTATATACATGATTAGAATACATTTCCTTTGAGGCTAAACCAGGTTAAAACTACTAAAGGTATCGGCGCATGGTTATGACCATTCGATGGGGAATTTCCAATAGATGATTCTAGAGAAATCATTGTTTAGATTCGATTGACATTTCTTTTTTATACTAGCACAGCAAAGTGACTGTACAGTGCCTGATGGTGAACACAGTATAATCCAAAAACAACGGTGACTACCGAGAGACACGCTGTCCCTCACCGGTCGCCGCTGTCATGCCGGCCTGCATAAATGTCTCTTCACGTTACGCTTGAAAGACCCCATATTATAGGAAGCACACACTGGCCGGGAGATTGTTCCACAGCTTCACGGTACGGCAGAGATAAGAAGTTGCGATCTTTTTAGTTCGTGCCCAGATAGGATTTACCGTAAAACTATGGCTTCGTAGCCCAGCGCCCGTGGTTTGGGTATGAAAAGGAGAGAAAGGGATTAAATAAAACATAATATTTAAAATTAATTTGCCATTTTTTAATGTCCAACGCAGTGAGCGGGAATTACCTAGTACTTACATATATTATAGTTAAAAGCAACATCTTTCTCTCTGACTTTTTTTTCTCGAACTGACAACGCTATTGATCTAGCAAGGTCTTAACAGCTTCACCGGACTACTAAGGCAAGTGATTAAGGCACGCAGCCGATTTTATTTGACAACCAGCTCAAGGGTGGCCTGCACACCTCGGATTGGGCTGTTGCCTGACTCATGCGATTCGCGACCTATCTGAGCTAAG
The DNA here is from genome assembly GCA_015888305.1 of Antheraea pernyi. Taxonomy (NCBI): domain Eukaryota; kingdom Metazoa; phylum Arthropoda; class Insecta; order Lepidoptera; family Saturniidae; genus Antheraea; species Antheraea pernyi. The sequence continues at coordinate 6,889 of MU161330.1, read as the reverse complement.
CTAAATATTCATACTTATATGAGTTATTGAAACATATGTGTACCGAGCATACATACCTCAGCAACTCCTTTATGTATTCTGTGTAGGATAATTTTTTCTAAACTATCTCAGTTTGATAAGTGAAAAAAATTAAACCCTCCCACTTTCATGTGTAAGCATGTGTGCGTGCACGTGTGTGGAGGTGATATGTGTAATGTTGTCGCAGTGATGTAAGATTTTATGTCACTGTACCGTGCAGGCAGCGTACTCAAGGGCTCCACGCCGAGGGAACGGACCTAGGCTTGAGCCGCTGCCGAAGCGGGCCTAATCTGGTGTATTCCCGATGTAACACACCGTTAGATTAATTGAAGTTATATATTTCTTTTGAAATATATAAATAATAAATAAAATGACATATATAAATGAAAATATTAATTAATTTGTGAATGTTCGTTATTAAAACTATTTTTCATAGTATTAGAAATGATATTATAACTATAAAGATCCGTCATAAGCGCTTTGACAGCGCCTTGTCAAAACTTGGCTAATTGGCTTATTTTTGACGATAACATAGCAACATATAACTATTTCTTTCTCACAGCCGATATTGAGAATATGCCATTTTACTTCCACATTTTATCTAAGACAGTGTGGCGTTACAATATTACTTTACGTATGTGTGCGTTACCGTGCCATTTGTTTTGTCAAAATGTCATGTAGGTAACGTATCTTCAGTTATAATATCATTGATTATTAGACCTCGTCGTTCGAACTTGTAAATGAATGGAATACCGTTAAAAGGTAGAAAAAAGCATTTTTTCATAAACACGGAAAAGAAGTATAACTTACAACGCGATTTTTTTGGCGGGATCTTGGTCTGTCATGTAGTGGATTTTATTTTTTATTCATAATCTCGTGTTACTTGACTCTATATTGTGTAAAATTGGTAGTGTTTTATGTAATATAGTTTGTTTATTGTGCATAAGTGAAGTGAATGGAAAATAATACCACGGACCATGAATTCTGAGATGTCACAAA
>MU161329.1:29371-45649 GCA_015888305.1 Antheraea pernyi | reverse complement strand
GAAATTATTTCAGAGGGCAACTAAAATTCACTATTACTAAGTTATTTGAACACTTCATTCACGATTATTAACATAATTTATATCTATAAATGTACCCATAAATGTTTTTGAAGTAAAAACTTTATAAGGCGCGTTGAGCGGTATTTTTGGCAGGAAATAAATTTATAATTTCGCGTTATGTCATGCTAGTAAGCATGAAGTAGCGAAGTTCATACAGAAGTTAGTAGTAGTAGCTAAGTTAATTCCTTTATACACTATAAATTCCTCATTTCCAGACTCTTTAACTGCTGCCCATGAATCAATAAGGAAATCAGAACAGATTAAAAAATAGGTACTTATATAAATGCTTACGTAAGCGTTTATTAGCATTACGTAAGACATGAATATTGCTTAGTTTTACTTACCCGGGAGGGGGCAGTCAAAAATCACAAAAAATCTGCTTACTTAATATAGTGGAGGGAGCGGTCAGAAATTACAAAGAATCTGCTTACTTAATACTTGAACGGATTAAAAATAACTTATATAGTTATTTACGTACGCAGTGGAGGAAGTTATGACGATTACTTACTTTTGCTGATCAGAGGGAAGGAGCGGTCAGAAATTACAAAGAATCTGCTTAATTAATATTTGAATGTATGTTACAAACTGTAAGCTCCTATACCTCCGGTACCGCTGCATCATATTCAAGAGATGAGACTACAACACGACCGGAACGTTGATATTAGCGCCACCATATTATAAATATACATTTACACTAGCGCCATCATATTAGAGATACACATTGATACTAGCGCCACCATATTAAGAGACACATTGAAACTAGCGCCACCATAATAAAGATACATAAATAAGAATAATTATTATTATATAATTTTAATGAGATGTAAATAAGAATATCATTATAAGCAAGATTCACACACAGTAACCATTTTATCTTTTAATTATTATTTGCATCTGTTTTGACCGCTATATATTAATAGTAATCCGAATAAACGTGTTAATTACCTTTGCCATTTTGAAAAGATGATGGCTTAGTTGATAGCGTGTTCTCACACAGCGTCAATGGATGTAGTTACGAATCCTTGCAACTGATTCGGGGCTTCCGGTGAAGGAAAAGATCCTGATGAAACCGTGGTATGCTGGGTTTTTTTCTAAATCTGCCTGGTTACCACCATCTTGCAAATCTGTCGCCAAATTCCTGTTGGTGTGTTCCGGTAGCTGCACTCGAGAGCCAGTCCCACTGAAGGCTTAACGTGTTTACCATCTTAGTAAATGTGTAATGAAAAATAAGGCTATAAATGTACGAGTATATACATGGTTTTAGATGAAATTTATAGCACATTATTTTCTGTTGAATCGTAATGTCTATCGCGCACTTTTAAAAAAAAGTGTGTGTGTACTTATGTACACGCGTTAGAAGTTATACTTCTTTGGCGTAACAAGGTAAAAATCTTTTCAAAATTTTTATCTCTCGCCTTATTCTACGTTTGTAGAAAAAACGAGACTTACAATAGAAAAAAGGTATTTAATACATTGAAAGTTTTAATACAAAGAAATACAAAGAAACAAAATGTTGACTACAGCTAACTTCAGGGTGTCGGTTTTTCGTGACGGTGTGCGCGCGCATCGAAAAAATATACTCTCATCATTTTTCCCTAACGCGCCAAAAGAAGTATAACTTCAATATTCAAATATTACAAAATAATACCGAATACTAAATTTCACTTCTACTGCGTGTGAACTAAACACAACTTTTTTTATAATTTTAAATATACATGTTTCTTTAAAATAATTCAGTACTGTTGCCATCTCTGGGCGAGAGCACCTGGATACCAACTTGGGCCATTTGACTCGGCTCAAAGTCGAGCTGTGTGAATTGTTGACGATCCCAAGCTCACAGACGGTATCGAACCATTAAGTCTAAGGAGAGACGACGCCTCCCTATGTGTGTTCTACCATGTTATAATGGGTTATGTTCCGAGGAATTGTTCAACCTTATACCTGTGGCTACTTTTCGTCATCGGGAGGGAATTCATCCTCACACACTGGAACCGAAATGGTCTCGGACGATCCGGTTCCAGAGGGGATTTCCTCCCACGCACGCTCCGGATGAGTTTATTGCTGATGTTTTTCCTGGGGGCTACATTATGGCATTCTTCAAGGGGAAATTATATAGGATATTTAAGGTTCAGCAACGCGCGTGCAACAGCTCTGATGTTGCAAGCGTCCATAGACTGCGGTGATTGCTTAACATCAGGCGGCCCGCGTGCTTGCTTGCCATCATGGTAGTATAAAAAATAGCTTAGCAAATAATCAATAATAATTTTAATAGTTTTTGAAAAATACGTAAAGACATAATAGTTAGGAGGATATAATAGGAGATATGTATACCTTTATATCATGTCAGGATTTTGTGTATCTTATAAAGTTTAGGGAACGTTAGCGAAGTAAACGTGCGAAAATATATTTTTTATATCATGTAGTTATACAAATAGTTAATAGGAGATATGTATACCTTTATATCATGTCAGGATTTTGTGTATCTTATAAAGTTTAGGGAACGTTAGCGAAGTAAACGTGCGAAAATATATTTTTTATATCATGTAGTTATACAAATAGTTGTTGTTATCCTTACTACCTACTCCTCCTCCTACTTATATAAGTATAGCCCATTTTTATTTCTCGAACTGACTGGTCCTTCACCGCTTGGCAACAAGCTCAAGAGTGGCCGAACCTCAGCTTGGGCTATTGCCTTGATGCAATACCACGAGTCTGTCTAAGATAAACTATGCTACCTATTCATACATATAAGAGTTCCTGCGACACACATGTGCATGTGAGCCTCACGAATTCAAACGTGTATTTCGTGTCTGACACAACTGGGCTAATCTAAACCCAATTCGAAAACTGGATACCAACTTGGGCCATTTGACTCGGCTCAAAGTCGAGCTGTGTGAATTGTTGACGATCCCAAGCTCACAGACGGTATCGAACCATTAAGTCTAAGGAGAGACGACGCCTCCCTATGTGTGTTCTACCATGTTATAATGGGTTATGTTCCGAGGAATTGTTCAACCTTATACCTGTGGCTACTTTTCGTCATCGGGAGGGAATTCATCCTCACACACTGGAACCGAAATGGTCTCGGACGATCCGGTTCCAGAGGGGATTTCCTCCCACGCACGCTCCGGATGAGTTTATTGCTGATGTTTTTCCTGGGGGCTACATTATGGCATTCTTCAAGGGGAAATTATATAGGATATTTAAGGTTCAGCAACGCGCGTGCAACAGCTCTGATGTTGCAAGCGTCCATAGACTGCGGTGATTGCTTAACATCAGGCGGCCCGCGTGCTTGCTTGCCATCATGGTAGTATAAAAAATAGCTTAGCAAATAATCAATAATAATTTTAATAGTTTTTGAAAAATACGTAAAGACATAATAGTTAGGAGGATATAATAGGAGATATGTATACCTTTATATCATGTCAGGATTTTGTGTATCTTATAAAGTTTAGGGAACGTTAGCGAAGTAAGCGTGCGAAAATATATTTTTTATATCATGTAGTTACAAATAGTTGTTGTTATCCTTAGCATATAAGTATAGCCCATTTTTATTTCTCGAACTGACTGGTACTTCACCGCTTAGCAACAAGCTCAAGAGTGGCCGAACCTCCGCTTGGGCTATTGCCTTGATGCAATACCACGAGTCTGTCTAAGCTAAACTAAGCTACCTATTCATACATATAAGAGTTCCTGCGACACACATGTGCATGTGAGCCTCACGAATTCAAACGTGTATTTCGTGTCTGACACAACTGGGCTAATCTAAACCCAATTCGAAAATACCGTACCATCTGTACATGTATATATGTGAGCACGTAAGTGTGGGGAGGGGGTATCATATCAGAAGCGACGATTTAGTTGATACCATTCCGACCGGAACGCTAGTATAATATAATTCAGGACGTATTATTTTAATATGAATCATTCTGTTTTGAAGACGTTAGCGATGTAAGCGCTGTAAAAATAATGTACGACTTTATTACTACAATTATATCTAATTTCTATATATATAATTAATATGCATGAATGCATATCTTGCATGTGAATATTTTAAAAGACATTCTTTATATAATAAATAGTAAAAACTGTATTCAAATCCATGGATTAAGAGAATTAAGTGTACACACATAAATAACACATCAATATATACTTGACAATATAATTTATATCGAATGGTGGTAGCTAGTTCGTAAGTACTAGACCTGCCCTCCCATTAAATTATTTTTTTGATTACAGTGCATTTTCTTCAACGAAATGCTTAAGATCATCACCTATATATACAATAAGAATGTAAATCTATCGTTTCTGTAGTTTTTCTATTTTCGTCAAAAAATTGTTGCATGTATCTAGGCATAAGTAATAGAATACATTCCAGTCATTTTTATAAATGTCTGTCTCTCTGTCTATCTGTCTGTTTGTATAAACACGCATCACTGCTAAAGTACGGGATCCACAATAACCTCAACAAGAAAAGCATATCCTCGGGAGTTACTTAGTGTTTGTTACATTAAAATCGGTCCATTCTATCAAAAGTTATTGTAGTTTTAATGACGACGCGGCGTAAGTACGAGAGAAAAGGAGATAAGTAAATGGACTTAATATATTCAGATAACTTTATTGATCACTATTTTTATACATAAATTTCCACGCAGATGAAGTCGCAGGCACAACTAGTTATAGCTATTTTCGCTGAAGTGGCACGAACTAAAGATAACATCAAAAAAGACCTCCTCTCCATAAATAAAAGCTCAAATTTCCGAACGATTGAATCAGAAAAGCTGAATAGATATTTAATATCGAAACACAGAAACAAAAAGTGCAACAAACAAATCGTATGTACGACCGCTAGGCGTGATGAGGCATTGCTTAAGCGCTTTAAGCGATTTAAGCCAAAGGATTTTACGGCCGAAGGATTTCAGCTATCCACCCTGCGGACGGCCGACTGAAGCTCCTAATACATTTGACAATAGAATAGAAATACGGATTCACTTCCATATAACTACTAAGAAATGACTATTTCTTATCTTCTATTTTCACAGATATGTAATTGACGAAAACTTTACTTTGATGAAATCTATCATTAAATATTATAGTGGACGTTACTTTGCACTGCCAGGTGTAATTGACTGGCCGCTACCACGTCTCACTGGCAACAAAAACCGTCTTACTTGCGTGCACAATGCAACTGAAAAACTTAAACCTGCAACTCGTAATATGAACAGCAAAATATTATTAATTGAAACAACAAGAATAATTAAAACGCATCCTTGGTTAATGGTTGAACCATACATTGGCGGATGGTTGGTCTTTTAATAAATTTTCATTTAAATAGTGTCAAAGATAAATAATTTATTTCTACTATGTGTATGATTATTATTAAATAATAATAGATACATTGTTTTTATTGTGTTTTAAAATTACAGATAATATTTTTCTAATACTGACGATGATTTGTAATGTAGATATGTATAAATATCTATAATTTAAGAGTTCAGTAATTGAAAATTCATAAATAGCCCAATCACAGTATAAATCAGTTCATTAAATTTCAATCGTTTCACTTTTTTCTAAGTGCTTTCTTGGTTTTAAAACAATCTCGTGAACTTTAAAACATGCCCATACTATATATTATACAAAAATATACTAGCTTCAACTAGCTGCAAATAAACGCAAGTATTTATTTTCACAAATCTATATTACGTCTTCTTACGTCTGTATACTTGGACTTAGAATAACATAAGTGTAGTAAAATCCTATCTTATAAATACCAATGTTTGTTTGTTACAATTTCACGCCTTCCTTACTTAACTAATCATCATGAAATATAGATACATATTATTACTGGTACCAACAGGACGCTGGATACATATTTACATTTATATGAAAAGTACTGTTTCCGAGGTATAAGGCAAATCTACGCGACAGAAACCAATGGCTAAAACTAGTTTAACATTATTTGTTTTTCGAGTTTGTGTAATGTCACCAAGTGTTTTTACTAATGGTTACAGGCTAACAATCAAAATTGGAAATACTTTTTCGTGTAAAATACTTTGGGCCAACGGTAACACGCAGCGAAAGCTCTCAAATGAAAAAAAAAACGATTTTGAAAAATTTCTTTGAACCTCTGCTCCTAGTTTTAGCATGATTATATTTAGCTTATAGCCTTCCTCGAGAAATGAGCTATCTAAAACTGAAAGATTTTTTCAATTTGGATGAGTAGTTCCTGAGATTAGCGCGTTCAATCAAACAAACAAACACTCCAGCATATAGATTTCACACTTATGTCATCACGATTATGTAATTTAAAAAAAATTAACTAGTTTAGAATAAGGCATAGAGATTAGAGCATTGTCTGATAAAAGTACGTAATAAGGGACTTGTCGTCGCCTGCGGACAGAGCGGACTGTTCAGCCGAAATTGCGAAACCGCGTGTGGTGAGCAGCCGCCGCGCCGCAATCGCCACTCCGCGTTGGCGCCAATATTGGATCCAATGATACCAAAATTTTTGATACATGTATGTATAAAAGCAAAAACATATATATTCATAGCATTATGATATTGTTCTGACTTGTGATTATGGTTAAATATTTTCAAGTAAATTTTTTTGGTATTACAACAATATCTTACTAGAAATATCAGTACAAGTATTGGAAAAATTAAGCATATTAAGATCTTTACTCAAATATTCGAAATTGATCTCAGTAATATTTATAGTGAATTAATTGAGTTTACAATTTTAATACATACTTTTTAACTAAAACCAACTAAAACATAATTTTATTCTTTATCAGATCTGAATTAACTATCTATATTATTAACTTGGCTATTTTGTAATGTTATTTTGTAACTGCTACTTAACCATAATAACTTTTGCCGATTTTAAGTTAGCCCCAATATAGTTACTATAATTAATATACTATACTAGCGTGCCCGGCAGACATTGTCCCGCCCTAATTATTAAGAAATCATTGACAAATTAAATTAAAACGTTCCTCATGAATCACTTTATCTACTGGTGAAACCCGCTTGAAAATCCGTTCAGTAGTTTTTGAGTTTATCGCGAACAGACAGACAGACAGACGCAGTAGGGGACTTTGTTTTATACTATGTAATGGTATTCCAGATTATGGTTCGAAAAATCAGTTATCTATCAGTATAAGTCTTGTCTTTATCAGTTTACGCGTTACGGAAATGAACTCAGACAAACAAACAATTCCATTTTATTTATATCTTTATATATAAATTTCTTCTGTATGTTCGAATGTCACTGAACTCCTCCTAAACGGCTGGACCGATTTTGATGAAATTTTGTGTGCGTGTTCCAGTGGTTTAGATTCACAATTGGACCCGGTAGGTGGCGCTGCAGTTGAATTTTAGATTTTCTTTATCATCAAGGCAGGACAACGTCCGCCTGGCCCGCTAGTATATCTATAAATTTGTACGATATGTGACAAAACAAAATATAACCTATTTCATAAGACCGTGGATTAAAAATAAACATATAGGAAAAATATAAAATCAATAATCTCACCTTTTACGATATTTTTTATGGGTTGAAGTTACAAACACTTTTGTATCATATTTTAGGCGCTATAAAGTTTACGATCGCCATATTTTTGTCGCGAGTCAAATTATTACAAAGCGTTTCGTGGCAATGTTTATAGTTCATAGTTAAAAATGTAATTTCTGTTGATAATAAAAATGTGTAAACAAGAGAAATATGTTAATATAGCTATTTCGGTTAAAGCCAGTAATGTAGGTCCGTTCTTGATTGAACTGATAATAAAAATAAAAAATTTAAAAGTAACCAGAAAATAATATGGGAACCAAATGATAACCAAATACATCACAAGATTCGAAAGTACGACATTTTTTTTTGATAAACTTAATCTTTGAGCTTAGACCTAGAAATCTCAATTTATCTACAAACATAACCACGATTTGAGATTAAAATTAGAAAGTCTTCGAAAATACAAACTTCTATATTAACTCAAACCGAGTTCGTCTTATATTTATATTTGTTCATAAAACAATTATGGCCGTGGATTCGCACGCGTTTATTATGCACTATGTAATAGCTGCGATTTTGTCTATATTGTTATGATCATGCGCAACACACCGTTTGCCCCATTTCTCCATTCAAGGTGCGTTACAGTATATGTCTAAGAAGTAACGTTTAAAAAAGTTGATCGAAATCTATCCAACAGTTGTCGACTGATGTCCGCAAAACCGCTGACCTCTAAAATTAAATTTATATACAAGAATAAGACTATTCATTCATTAATTACGTCTTTTAATTAAATTTTAATAATATTTTATGGAAACTATAAATATTTTTTATCATAATTTATGACAATTATTATTTATTTCTAGATACACTCATATAGGGAAGATACTTCCCATATTCAAAACTAAATTAAAATCAATCGGGTCGTTTAAGAGTTAAATCCAAATACATTGTTCTTATATTTTATAATAATTATCACTGTTTTTTATATCAGATATGTATCACAGAATTTGGAAAATAATCCTATAATCACTACAAATTTGTTAATAATCATGTCAATCTAAAATTAAGAAGCATTTGGTTTGTAATAAAACTACTGTGCTATGCTTCCTAACTTGTTTTGATTTTTTGGTTTTATGAAATCCTTGTAACTCATTAAATAGTAACAATGAAGTAAGAATCTATAGCTAAATCATCAATACGTAGTCACATTTAAAATTTACATAACAATTCTCCACAAAATTTTCATGGTAAAAAAACATTCAAAGCCACCTGAAATACGATTAAAAAAATCGAGCTCCACGGGGCGTGATGAAAAAATGTTCACCCCATGAACAAAGGTACCTTGAAATTTACACGTAATATATTGCAGTATGCTGGTAGATGAGACCGTAAAGTTAACATTGCGAGTGAAGGATATCAGATTGTATAGTACATAAGTAGCCAACGTAAATAACGTAGGACATAGACCACTGTCCGTGATTGATGACATGTCTACGTTAGAAGACTGATGCAATGTGACCGCTCCTGACCTTAGACACAAGGATACTCCATCAGACCATGCATTAGTTTATTGGGAAATTGAATAAAACGGAATTTAGTGTTACTGCCCAAAAACAATTTGTCAGCTGAAGAAAGTTTCTTGTGTATAATAAAATATGTCCGAATAGAATAGAATATGTTCCGATCGAGTTTCTTGCCGGTTCTTCTCGATGACTGGGTTGTTTTCCGTAGTCTTTGACGTGCATAAGTGCCTTATTAGGGCCTAAGCGGAATAAAGTATTTTTGATTTGATTTTATTTTATTTGAATAAATTAAGGTAAAATTGTTGGAAATTTTGAGTAACAGGTGATTATTTATTTATATATTTTAGTTAATCACAGTACGCATCCAAATACATCTGAAAGACACCTTTTCAAGTAATAGATAAAATACATAAAAACCTGATCCCAAACTAAAGAGACTAAAACAATTTTACTTATTCAAAGATTCCATATATTGTATGAAATAATAAAACTTTATTATTAATAATCCTTAATTCCTCAAGGCATTTTCTATTAGCTAACTAACCGTGTTCTGGAAAGACTTCTATGTGGATATAGAACATAGAAGAGTTTATAAAAAATATTTATGAGCCATAAATGAGAAAAGATCATGGCTCAGTAGTGGCATGTTCGGACACAACTTTGATCGACATAGATTCCACTCCTGCAAAGAGTCAAAACTTTCGATGAAGAAGAATATCGTGATAAAATGAAAGCATGGGGTAGGGTTTTTTCGAATACTCGCCTGTTTAGCTACTAACCTTAATTGAAATCTGTTTCCGAGCAGCTATAGATGTATTCCAGTAGATACATTTGAGAGCTAGTTCTCTCTAGGCTTAACTTGTAATAGTCTTTGACCACATCATCACTTAACATTAAGTGAAACGGTCATCAAATTCTAAGACTTATAAACAATATAAATAATTGATAGCATAGAAATCTAGATGTACTATAGAATACGGATAGGAAACGCGGGGCACTAACTGTGTTTCGATTAACATATTGAAAAGTACTCTTTGAATAACAGAACTTAACTTTATTACTGCCACGAGCAAACGTAACAAGCCAATAAATTCGATTTAAATAAGTGTGCCCTATTTTGAATGACATTATTATTTTTCAAGTAGGTATTAATAATCACAGTTCATTACGAATATTAAATCGTATATGCTATTAGTATTTGGAAAGAATTGCTCACTTTGCAACTACCGAGGCTATATATCAGTCGAAAAATACTGCAGCGTCACGGCTAAAATTTTTACCTGAACTGTTGCGTCAGTTAAAAATGTTGTACGGCTTTTATTTTAAACATTTAAACTTTATTTTCTATAATTTTCCAGTAGAAATACATAACAAAACTTTGCTGTATTTATCATAATAATAATATCTATGCCATTACGTTTGAAATCTTGATACTTGTACCGATCTTAATCCTTCGTGAGTTAAGCTTCATAACATTGGATGAACAAAGTTAATGGCTTATCCGATCATGTTTGACCTTAGTCCTCTATCTGAAGAATATTTACACTTAACGATATTGAAATATACATTTTATTAGATAAAATAATATAAATAAAATTTCGATTAATGTTTGAATTATAGTATTTTTTTAATATGGGATATTTCACATTGGGTACCCGTAGTTAATACTCGAGTATTTTATCAATTATTTTATGGCTATATAATAATAGGTGAAATATATGGTTTACGTTTAATTCTTATAATTTTGAACTACTCTCAAGGTACATAATTAGGTAAACTTAAATATATATATCGCATAAAACACGTTGCGTTCGGAGCCGAACACGCGACTGAAGCCCTCTGCCCTGCGACTTTTTTTTATTTTCGAAATGACTACGCTATTGACCCAGCCAGGTCTTAACAGCTTCACCGGACTACAGTCTGCGCTGCGACTTTGACACCTCGCTGTTATTGGCATTTACAGTTTAATTCTTCTCGGTTATAGTCGTTTCTCATCGGGTTGCCAACTCGCCCTCGGCCCCCGATACCCCCCACCCTGCAGCACAAATTCCCGCCCGCGCTATTACTTCGTTTTCTTATAGCGTACTTTTAAATGTACAACAAACAAAAATCACTAATGAACTCTGTACTTATTGAACAAACATTCTTATAATCTTAGAAGTAAATAAATGAATTTAAAAATTAGGATCAGTCATCTTATCGTATATTGTAAATATCTCTTGACATTTCAGCATTAATTTAAAATGCATAAATTTCCCTATCCCACTCAGTTCGCTTACAGAATCCTTTAGAGAATTAACTCTTCAGTTACTGAATTAGTAAGCGATTTCTGATACAATATTCGAAACGCTACATTGTAGGTGTTTTTATTTTATCAAGATCTTCAAGAATAATTATATATTACAACTTTATAGTCTCATAATGGAGATACTTTAATGTAATCATTACCACAGCTAATGGTAAGTTAGTAATATATTTTTAAATACTATTATATGTTTTTAACGTTCGTTTACAATCTCATCTGATATTATATAAGTGTTCTAAGATGGTAAATACGGTAAGCCTAGAGCTAAACTGGGTTTCAAGTGCAGATTTAAAAAATTGAGAGCGGTAGGTAACCAGCTATACTTTATTTAGAAAAAGCCCTAGCGCAACAATATGGTTTCGTAACGATGTTTTCTTTCACCGACTCAGCTGCGAGGATTTAAACTTATTCCGTGTTATTACAAAAAAGTTAAATACGTATTAAACACTTGGTTCAAAAAGGTTTCGTAATAAATGCACCGCGGTCGCCCGAGGCAAGTTCGCGTTATCCTTTTTCACAAGTCTAACCTAATGTAACCAAAGCGAGACAAAAGAGCAAGATGGCGAATATTCAGCGACCGCGGTGCATTTAATACGAGACCTTTTTAAAGCCAGGGTTCAATACGTATTTAATTTTTTTGTAATAACACCGATTACGTTCATCGACGCGGTATCCAACACGTTAAATAAGCCGTCATCGCTTCAAGTAACAGCATAGTAAAATAATAGCACGATAATAAAAATAACAAGACGTCCTCGTCATGCTGACCTGTACGCGATACCTAAAAGTCATGACAACTGATTTTTTACACTATCTATGGTGGTCGCAGTGCTTTACTTACTAGATTTCCCCGAAGTTACTCTTTTCATTCACCTAATTATTCATTTTTTCTCTCTCTTCTTATATATAAAAAAAATAACTTACCGACATATAAATGCACAGCCCACACTACTAGGGTTAGGGCAGTGGTCAGCAAACCGCGGCCCGCGAACCGCATGTGTCTTCCTCACTACTTACTTGACTTGACTTCGACAAATTTAGTGCAGGCACGTAATATTTATTTATTGAAATGTCTTGTAAGACACGAGTAAATATTTTTAGAGTGCTTGAGAGTATACTTTAATTCTAATTATTTCAATAAAAATAGCTCTATGAAAAGCAAATCTTAAGTTTTAAAAGCTCTTTGTATAAAATTCAATTTTGTATTATTTATAATTGTTTCTTTTTTGGATAATGAGTTTACCGATCACTAAGCCAGAGCTGTGAAGATTTGCATGCAGGTTCCTTTTAAGTTTAGGTTTAGGACTTAGGTTCAAACCCTTACAGCTTATCTTAACTTTTTGTAAGTCTGTCTGGCTAGCTAATCACTATCAAGCTGAATTTTCATTCTAAGTCAGCACTGAGAAAGGATTTTTGGAAATTCAACCCCTAAGGTGATAAAAAAATGAAAACTTCTATAAAATACGTCATTCTTCCACCAGTCAATTTGTTATTATTTTATATATAGAGATAAAAAATAAGGAGTAAAAATTAACTACTACATAGAAAACTGCGAGAACTTGCTAGTTAATATATAGCAAAAGGGAGTTTGTGAGAACTGATGGATGTTTGTTATGGTTTCACGTAAAAATGACTAAATAAATTTTGGTACAGTTGTTGTATAAATTGTCCCAATTATAACGATAAGTATTGAGTAGGATTGAAAAATACCTGCCGTCTGAGAGGCCACCGTGGCTTATTCAAGACTTAACAGACGGCGGTGTTTCATACTTCATAATATTTGAATATAATACTGTCATATTATTTAAAATACATTATAAAAAATATTTTAGAAATCAAAACTTGTAATATAAATCTATGATAAATATAAAATCATAAGTTGTGTAATAAAACTTTAAAAAAATAACATTTATTTTATAAAAGTATAAAGAAATATAAATAATTCTCACTTGGTATTTAGGAATCACTACACTAATCCTTGTTCTAATTAAAGAACTGATTGATATACATACAAAGGTAAGGTAACTGACAGTTATGCTTATCACAAATATCAATTATTTAGGTGAATCGAACCGCAACCGTTCTTCTTAATAAGAGAGCTTATTCTTACAGCGTTATGATGTACAATTACTCCATAAATTTGTTTTATTATTTCATATGCTTCGTTATCCTTTCACAATACATCTACCTTATAAATAACAAACAATTAGCTATCTCGACTCTTCATGTTCTGACGTCCGACTATATAAACCCAGCAATTAGATTACACTTGCTACAGCCTAAGTTTGATTTGTTTTCAGTAAATATTTTCCGAGCATTGTAAAAACACTTCAAGCCTAGATTCACAAATAGACAAATAAAAAAAGAAAATCAACTGGCACCCGGCCACCCTATTCGTCACGCCGTGTCAACAATCGTGTGAAACATCCCCTATTTTACATTTAATTGCATTTCTTTGTCAATCGTTGCGTTAATCTGGATGCACCCTTATCCTGTCATTTAACCAATTTCATTTGCCCCGGGAGCCTATACGGTTTAGTCTAAATGCTTAGCAATAGAGAACATTTTGAACGTGTTGCAAGTCTCATCATATGTTAGATGGAGTCTAGACCTGTTTGGTATCGAAGAAAAGTATGTGTTAAGGCAATGTTTGCGGACGCACTTCAAACGATGGTGTTTGCACAAGATTTTCTGGAATTAAATTGAGTACTACGAGAATAGCTAATAATATTTATATAAGCCGTATAAATTAAACACTAAATCAACTTGTATTTTGTCTTCAGTTCGAAAAGTATTGCAGTACAATTGTCCAAAAAAATTACAATTAGTTTATCAAGTACATAAATACTAACATACATGTCTATATATAGACATAAAAGAGAGCTTAAGCGCTCGCAATAATCTATTGTGTTGTGTATGGCACAATAAAACGGTTTGTGAACTACCGCTCGTGTTTCACTACGCAATACTTAACTAACGACGAGGATGGGATACGAAGCCACGCGTGCAAAGCTGTGAAATTACAAAAGAAATACGAAGACTACCAAAGTGTACAATAATACCTATAAGTGAGTATTTATAAGTGAAAGCACCGTAAAAATAAATGTCCGGTTGAAAAAATAACAGAGGAGAATAATTTTTTTTTTTCATTAATTCTTATAGTAGATTACATAAAAACTATACTTATAAAATGACAAGTTAACTATTTTTTATATCGGAAACAAAAAGGCCTATTATAAATCTAAGTATTCACACCAAAAATATGCAAAGATTCATAAACGTAAAAGTAAAATAACAAAATATTTTATTAAAATTTCACGAACAATCATCGACCATTAAGAATATTTATGCAGCGAGGACAAATTGAATTTTTAATTAAATATTGAATACTGTACAGCGTTGGCTTCGTAATTATGAAATGTTTAAAAATAACCAGACCTAAAAGTTATCAACAGATATGAATTAAATTTTATATAAGAAGTTGATTATATAATAAAAATACACGTAAAAGAAACTGTGTGAAAAACTTGCATCACAAATAATCTTAGGATTTTGGTATTGATAGTCATATAAATAAATATCTTAAAAATGAGAATATCCCAGATGACTTATAATATCATATCTGTTTAGTGATAAACAGACAAATACATTGACATTAATATAAGGTATTATTCGTACAAAGTAAAAAATTCAAAAAGTAGGATAAATTCAATATTATACGATTTCTCAGTTGCAGTTCTATTTCTTTTGGAGATTTCTTCCTATTGTCGCTTATTATATTAGCTTCGACATTCAAAATAGAAATATTTTCAATGGAACTCGTTTATATATTTGATAAAAGGGAGGAATTTAAACTTCCAGAGTGCAATAAAAATGTATTTATTACAGATAGAATAAATAAACGATTAGGCAGTTTCGAGACATAATTTTAGGACATGGTTCCTTGTTTACTCGGAGTTATAAGTTTCGATGTATATGTGTATATGTGATCAGTGAGTTGATACGTCACGGAAGCAACCTAAATGTTTCATGAGTTTGTACACAATGTTTGTATTGGATTCTAGATCTTTCCAGGTATCTTTTTAGTGTTCAAGTTAATAGTTGGTATGTACATATAGTAAGAATATTTAAAATACGTTCTAGAAAAGTGGAAACTAACAATTATTGATCTACATAATTATTAATTGCTGGAAAATTACACGTATCTTTTATTAAAACATAATACACTTATAACTCACACACTTACTAGCAATTGACACAGAAACGTCACAAACTATAAGTCATTTACTTAATTACCAACAAGTTGTCGTCGTCTAATGACTCTGAATTTCTGAGCAGTTGGAAATTATGTTCTAATTCTAGGAAATTATATACCCAACATGAAATTATGTCTAGAACTCGATCAATCGTAAACTTTTTAAAGCAACGACTCGCAAAATGGAATAGCGTTCGACTGCGGGGGCATCGATGCCACACCTTTTTGTTCCACAAAGCAATAGTATTTGCATCCCCATATTCCGGTTCGAAGGATGGGTTTGGCATACAAAAAGTTTCAACTTAGTTCTCAGAGTAACAAGTCCTATATTGAGGTTAGTTATTCATAGCTGTAGATTTCACTGACAACTTAACATCAGTACCAGCCTGTCTCTCCAAACAGAGCGTGCTCACGCCCACGCCCGCGTAACCACAGATCACGCCGCCGCCGTCACACCAGACTAGGCACCCCTCGGCAACGGCTCAAGCCTGGGTCCGTTCCCTCGGCGTGGAGCCCTTGAGTACGTTGCTCGCGCGATACAGTGACACAAAATCTTACATCACTGCGACAACATTACACATATCACCTCCACACACGTGCACGCATACACGCTTACACATAA
>MU161329.1:15196-29336 GCA_015888305.1 Antheraea pernyi | reverse complement strand
ATTAATAAATATATTGCCCGTAATTCTAAAATTTGACTTTATATCAAAAAGTCACATCGTATCGTACACATATCTATGCTTAATACTTACTAATGTTATGAAGAGGTAAAGTTTGTGACGTTGTAGGGGGTAATGTCAGGAACTAATGATCCCCGCGCAGCACACGCTGTCTGAGTGTGCTGCGTGGGGGGAGCAGCGCCATATTCTGGCGGTGGCCGTGGGAACGGACTTATCGCTGCCGAGCGTGGTTTTGGCCATGCTCGGCAGCGAACAGGCTTGGCGAGCGATGGCCTCCTTCTGCGAGGAGGTCATCTCGCAGAAGGAGGAGGCGGAGAGGGCCCGCGAGGCAGACCCTCAAAGTGGCCGTCTCCGCCAAAGGAGGACAGGCAGGAGGAGAAGGCGCTTCGCCCAACTCCTCCTGCCACCGTAGCCGGACCTGAGGGGATGGGCCGGGGGGCCCATCTCCTTATTGCACGGGTTCGGCGGACGAGGGGGGGCAGCTGGTGTGTACCCGGTCTGTCCCTCTATAGGTAGGAGCCCGGCGGTCACCTTCACCGGCTCTACAAGGTTGATTAGCTTGTTCGATCCCTTGCCGCCCCCACAAAACGGTCTGTCGGTACACCGTGGGGTTTTAGTCCGTGCGACTCGGACATAACCCACCCTCTCCCCCGGGAGGGTGGCGTATACATAAGGGATTTCCCCATGTTAAAAAAAAAAAAAGGTTAGCTCAGATAAGTCGCGAATTGCATGTATCAGGCAACAGCAAAAGCCGAGGTGTGCCGTGCACCCTTGAGCTAGTTGTCAAAATAAAATCGGCTGAGTGCCTTAAGCGCTCGCTTTAGTAGCCCGGAGAAGCTGTTAAGACCTTGTTGAGTCAATATCGTAGTCAGTTCGAAAAAAAAAAAGACAACTTAACGTCGCCTTAACTTTACGCCTGTTTACTACATCATAACATAAAAAGGTAATGGTTATTAGGTTACATTTTGAATTAAGGCCAGATTTTTGGTATAAATTTGTCTGTATGTTTTTCGGTATATTCAAAATTTAATTAGAATATATATTATCCTTCTCCTGCTGACAGGATACCTCCACCGAATTTCATAGCAACCAGCTCAAAAGTCTAGACGTGAATAAGCAGAGTTCCTTCAACTTTTATAAGTGCGCATTAGTATACCTAGTATATTTTTTACAAGAATTACGTATAATATCATTTACCATATCTGTATCCTACTCTTAAATTGATACTTCATTGTTATAAAGTTCTATATAATATACAATTTAAGCAAAAGTTTGACACTAATATTGAATGACTGCGTAAAAACTGCCACAATACACTCCCTTTGCCAAACTGAGTATAAAAGGCATTATGGACATTTTTCGGTTGTAAATTTGGGTCAACCGTGTAATACGTATCAGGATATGACTGGTGATATTTAAAGGAATCATCGGCTTATGATATAATCCATAAATTGATATAACAAGTTTATCAATTTTATTATTCGCAGTTACTTTTTTTTAATAAGAGGCAAACGAACAGTCGGGTCACCTGATGTTAAGTGATCATCGCCGTCCATAGATACTAGCAACACCAGGGGAGTTGGAAAGGGAAAAAGGAGAGGGTAACCGAGAGGAGGTGGGCCTCCAGTGCTCTCACTGACCAAACAACGCAATAATGCAAGTACTATTACTTCACGTCGGTTTTCTGTGAGAGGATGGTACTACCCCGGGCAAGCCGACCCATTCATGATAAAACTAGTGATAGCTTCAGCGTGGCTCTACCACCTACAACACTTACTTCACAATAGTTGAGGATGGTACTACCCCGGGCAAGCCGACCCATTCATGATAAAACTAGTGATAGCTTCAGCGTGGCTCTATCACCTACAACGCTTACTTCACAATAGTTCTTTCTTTCAATCCTTATAATCACCATCATCACCTACTTACCCTAATCCCTAACCCTAATTCCACCTAAGTACGGTCGACAAAACATATTTCTCTCTTCTCTCCTCTATCGAATATCAAGTCAGTACTCACCACATCTTTTATATAACATTCAACAATTACTCCATTCATAACTTCTTTGAATTTCCTCCACGCTTATATTCATTCGATTCCATATTTAACAGTCTTATAATTATAGGGCATTTATCCCCCCTCATGATATGCCTATACTACACTAAGTTATTAGTCCTCAACTTATTTATCACTGGTGTGGTTTTCATACTTCCTTTGGTATACTTACTCGTAGTTTCATCCATTCTATTTATTCCACTTCAACCACCGCATTTTTGCTATAAGTAGTTCTCTTTTATAACCTAACTCTTATTGTGTATAGTATTTGTATAGGGTATTTACAAGTACATATAACCTTAATGTATTTTTGTAGCTGGTATAGCCACGCTGAAGCTATCATTGGTTTCAGCATGAATGGGTCGGCTCGTACGGGGTAGTACCACCCTCTCACAGAAACACCGACGTGAAGTAACAGCGCTTGCACTGTTGCGTTTCGTTCGGTCAGTGAGAGCGCCGGATACCCACCTTTTTTCTCCACTCCCCATTCCCCCCTCCCCCAAAAACAGACCGACAACGCACTTGCGACTCCCTTGGTGTTGCTAGTGTCTATGGACGGCGTTGATCACTTACCATCAGGTGACCCGCCTGCTCGTTTGCCGCCCATAATATAAAAAAAAATGCAGGTGGAGTTACTTTTTTATTATTATTATAGTTATTAAATGACGATGTACCTCTAAAATGGTAAATACGCGAAGCTTAGAGGGGATTGCCTTTCAAGTATACTTGCCGGAACGCACCATATGCTTAGCGACAAATTTTTAGTTTTGACTGCGGTAGCTAGCCAAACGGACTTAGAAAACAATTCCTACCATCTGCATAGCGCCAACGTTAAATAAAATCTTTGCCCCGTGGCGAGCCTACACAAGACAAGACGTTCATATTGAATGATCGCTCAAAATTGCTTTCTTATTTAATTGTGTAATTAATAGGCGATAGATCAAATGTATTAAAAACCTCATCAAAACGAAATAAGGGAAGAGTTACTTTTAAAAAAATATCTCCAAAAGTTATTACCAAATTCTAAAATTTAATTGTTCAATATGGCGTTAGCTACCCAAGGGTGATTTAGTTCGACACCTATACAGTCCATCCGTCAATGAAGGCAATCAGCGGTTATTGACCCCAAAAGGGGGCTGACTGATCAATATTTCGGCTTTTCATTCCGATATGACAGGTTTCAATAGGTGGGTGCCATTGTTATTATGAAATTATGGTTTCTGTTGCATGTGATGTGAAAATACGCTCTTCGCTTTCGCTATAAATTTATAGAAAATACAAGAAATATCGAAATATTTAAGTGACTACCTTCATTGTTATGTACTTAAAAGTTATATTCTAAAGTTTCCAAAGTTTCTATATCATGTCTTATAGCACTAAACAATTTTTTTTCTAAGAGGTTATTAAAGTTGAACTTATTTGAAGAATACAAAAAAAGCAACCATACTGGAAGACAATTGTCTTTACAAAGAAATACAAAGAATTGCAAAGAAATTTCTTTGTATTGTTTTACCACATTCTGGTAATCTGGTGACTGACGCTAATCTTAGGTTATAACACGTGTAGTGATACGTGATATGGGACTTTTTCTCAAGTAGAGCTGTCTGAATAAATATATGTTTTTACAATGGATTGTTGTGATAAATTTTCAATTTAAGGGTAGGTATGAGCCAGGAGTGCATTAGAAAAATTATCATTCACCAAAATACTAGAAACTGTAATAAACTGATCGTCCCATGTTTCAGACTTAGCAAATACCAGTAATAGTTTTTACCAGTATAACCAGTAAGGTTTTACAATAAAGTCCAAAAGCATGTTACCGATTTGCCGGACTGTAAGCTTAACCGCCAAGTGAAGTGGGTGTTGGTGTCAAAAGGCTATTAGAGTGGATCAATATGTGAACGATTGTGATGTCTAGAATTGACTCTTCTCTGTGCATCCACTAAAAACGATTATTTGATGTATTATATATATATATACAATGCTTTACAACCGAAATGACTTTGATCGATGTCAGTTTGACACCGTTGCGTCATCATTGTTAGTAATAATTTTTAGTGTTATAAAAACGAAGACTTTAAACATTCTCTATTTTGAAAATAATATTTACATAAAAAATAAACACTTGAAACGATCCAATCCATTATTAAGGTCCATGGCCCGAGGCCTGTGTCAAGGAAATTGCATTATGTTGAGGCACCCTCTTCAAAAGGTCCACTTGAAAGAAGAAAACATTTTCAATCAAGTCGACTTGCTTAAGTTAAATTTTACTATAAAGGTTTAACATTTTTGAAAATAACTTGAAACCATTTTAAACTTTATTCAATAGACAATCCAGTAATGAAAGTTGCAGGGAATAGTAATAATAAATATGCATATTTTGTTAATTTAGCAGCGATTCATCTATTTCATTTAAATTTAAATTTGTATTAATTGTACTTCTGTCTTCTAGCGTAATGTCAATTTGAAAGTGTTCTAGTTATGAATAAGTTCTAAATATATACATATACCTATGCAATTCCAATGTCCATGTGTACGTAATTTTTGTCGTAATTAGCAACTGGTGTTGCTAATGTCTATGGACGGCGGTAATCACTTAACATCAAGTGATCAACCTGTTCGTCCGCCACCTATGATACAAAAAAAAGTATTTTCTTCTTGTAGCTATGAGATTACTTAGAGAGTTTTTAGCTAGTTGTTAGATAGTTAATTCCGCTTAGTATCACTGTTGTCGAGATTCAGCTATTTTTTTTAAATTTCCCATCCATATTTATATTCGAAAACATAATTATATCTGAAATTTTCATGTTCATAAAATCTGAATATTTCTTAAATAATTATTAATGTTAGTGGTAGAGTATAAATCACACAACCAACTCGTATATATGACGATACATTTTTAACTTCTCTAAGCGGACTTTCTAGCGTTTCATCACAATTTTTTCCTTCACCGAAAGCTGCGACTCGGTTACAAGGATTCGAACCTACGTATCGGCGCCGTACGTCACGGTGTTCAAACACACTATCAACTGAGCCATCATTATTTGATTATAGACGCAAACAGCTAGATTTATAGTGTGTGTGTGTAATAATAAAAGTATATATATGTAAGTATGTAATAATAAAAGTGTGTGTGTGTGTACTTATGTACACGCGTTAGAAGATAAACTTCTTTGGCGTAACATGATAAAAACCTTTTCAAAAATTTTATCTTTCGCCTTATTCTACGTTTGTAGAAAAAACGGCGGTAACAATAGAAAAATAATAGTTTAAAAAACTAAAAAACACGCTTTCATAAAAAATCCAACTAAAAAACAGAAAATAAAATTTCATAAATTTGGATTAAGAATAGTGTAAATTAGAAATAGATGTATATTTTTGTAAAAAGTGACAAAAAAATGATAAAAATACTGATATCTGGAGCTGCTGATATTAACAGTGACGCATGTTTTTTTACTATTATTTATTTTTCATTTTTTTGTTAAATTTTTTAACTTTTTTTTTTCGCATTATTGCATCGTCATCGACCTTTAACAGGTGTGCAAAGTTTGAATTAAATCTGATCGTTCAAAGTAGGACAAAAACGAGCTCAAAGGGGTCGGTTACAAACATACTGTATACATACAGGTGAAGCTAATAAAAGCGTGATAAAAAAGGTATTTAATAGATTGAAAGTTTTAATACAAAGAAACAAAATGTAGACTATAGCTAACTTCAGGGTGTCGGTTTTTTGTGACGATGTGCGCGTGCATCGTAAAAAAATACTCTTATCATTTTTCCCTAACGTGCCAAAAGAAGTATACCTTCAAAAAACAGTATAAGAGATTAGTTAAAATACTCTGGTGTATTACATATAAATTGCATTAATTTACGTAGACATTATTTACAAAAAATTTAAAATTTTACAATTAATGCAATATTATTATTACTTAAAATTGATGTCTTAATAGTTTATAGTCTGTGTCCCGATATAATATCACTCTAAGAGTCTTAAAAGACTTGATTCACATAGTATTTATTAACATAATTATATTAAACACTAACTAAGCGGCGAAGTTTCATCTGCTTTAACTTTGTATTATACGCGACACTCTATCGCACATCTTTACAGCCGTCCGCAGTATTACTGCCACACTTTCAAACTCATACGTTGTTATAGTAACTGCTCCTCTTTTAAAAATCGTTGCGTGAAGATACCTACAATCCCACCCAATAAGGAGACTACAAAAAAGCGCGTTTTGGGGTGTAAGGGGTGTCGAATAAAAGACTTGAGACACCCAAGTCAACCTCACCTGCACGTGGTGCACCCTGCTGAATAACGAACCAGGCAATGGCGAAAGCGGGGTAGTATGGTTTTGCAGCCTAACTGGGTCGCAACCACCATGTATATGGCGAAAAAGCCCGTCATAGTGATTCGCTTTTGCGGGTCGCGTTTCGGGATCAGCCTGTGCATATTCAGCTTTTCGTAGGCCGGCATGACAGCGGCGACCGACGATGGATAGTGTGTCACTCGGTGGTCACCATTGTTTTTGGATTGTACTGTGCTTACCATGACGCATAGTGCAGTATTTTTGCCGTACTACAATAAAAAAAGCATTGAAATTTGTGTGGTAGTTCCAGAGAACAACGCGTTCAAACAATAACGTGTACTATAATGTATAGGTAGATTTAACCCGCTCTGTCACTACAAATAAGGTTTTAGTATAACAAAGAAAATATATCCAAAGTCATTAATATTTATTGGTATTATCACACCTCTATTGAGATCATATATCACTCAATCATTCACCCGTAAAACGTGTCAAAATTCACGTGACAATGAATAAAAACGTATGCAGAGAGGAAAGAAATACGGGTAAGGCTTTCGAAATACAATTTTCTACACAGTGAATCCAGGAGTAGAGATCGACCGATTTATCTCTGGATTTACTATGACAGGGAATATTTGAAAACGAAATAAAATTGATTCAATCGTACGCAGTTGTGACAGCTCGTTGGTATTCGAATAACTTCATTTCTTATAATTTTATATTCTTTGGAGTGGGATTTATTTTCTTGTGAAGTATGATGGTTTAATAGACACATTTCAAGTTGAGAATACACATACAGGTAATTGTTACACTGAAGGAAAATATTTGAAAGTGCGAATTTAAATAAATGTAACACAAATGCAAGTAGCGTCTTTAATGAATAATTGAATATACAAGGTGAATGTTTAAAGGGTCACATCCTTCAATCCTGTGGTAGTTCATGGTCACATTTAACATATAAAATAATAATATCAAAACATCTACTAATAAACAACAAAAAGAACTTTAGTTAAGGTTTGTCCTAAAACTTTTAAAAGTTGGGAACAATACTGTAAAACGTAAAGAAAATCACATCTAGTTTCAACAAGCGGATCGCGGGTCGAGGTGGGGACGCGGGTGAGACTGCGCGGCACGGTGTAATTCATTGCTTTCCTTATTATTACACCAGTTCATTTTTGCGTAAATCAACTGATGTTGAGTGTATATCAGTTTTGCGTTTCTCGAGATTTAGGTTAAATATTAAGCATCTATTTTTTTAATTGATTTAGAACGAGAATCGACTATTGATTATCCTGTAAAAATATTGCTGGCGACTAACCAGTCGCGCTGTATATATAATTATATAAATAACAAACTATTTGAAACTGATATTCAATGCATTCATAAAATTCAACATTCGAGACAAAGTTACCAGCACACATTATCGCTAAAGTTCCAAACTTCAGGTGATGGCGTTCCCACCGCAATGTACTATGAATGTACAACATAGATATACACTAATTATAGTTTCATAATGGAGGTGGTATTTACAATACACCGTGTGAATAGGCTTAGTATTAGTTATTGATGGAAATACACGATCGAAGCAATGTTTGACTTCGTAATTTCATGTTCATTTGTTTACATTAAACTTCGAAGCTCAGTATTGGTCGGGGATAATGTTTGTAATTTTAAGTTTGAATAACAATTCGATTCAGTTTTCTGTTTATATGTTTAAAATGTAATGGCCTGATGAGGCATTTTTTTTATTAAAGAAATTGGTTAACAATAAATAGCTTTCATTTAAAATGAACATAATATTATAATAGACGTCAATACTAGTATACTTCTCATCTATAGATTAAGAAATAATATTTCCGAAGATAGTTACAAAATATATGATTGGATTACTTAGAGTCTATAAGAGTTTTAGCTGAATTTTGAACAATTTCATGTTTTTTTATTAACCAATATATTAAAGAGTCCTTTGATAGGATTATTGTAAATTTGTATATTAAACTTTTTATAATAATGGGTCAAAATAAAAACATAAGCATCACTTGCTATTTCCCAATATTAAAACCTTATTAATATGTATAATTAAAATGATTGAAGTATGAGGTTGTGTGTGAATTACACAAAAACTACTCGACAGATTGCTGTCAATTTTTTTACCTTTACCCCTCGAACACATGGTATTTATCTCAATAAAAAAATATCACTTCATTTCCTTTTAATACTAAGTTGTTAAAAGATTTAAGAAACTACAAATTTTACAATTTACACGTTCAGCGATGTGTGTTTTCTTGCCGTGCAAAAATGGGACAAGCGATGTGGTTCTTATGTTTTTTCCTATGTACATAATATATATTCTTAAAACAGTAAACGAGGCAGATGAAGTAGACGGCTTCAACTAGTAATCGATATTTTAGGTATTAGATAAATTTGTTTGCCATACAAACAATAATTTAGTAATTGCCATCACAGTTGGCAAATTATTGTCTGTGCGCAAATATTTAGCATAGTACACGAACATAAAACAAGCATTTACATATGTTTCACAAATGGGCAGAGCTGAGTGTTAGTTTTCGCAGGCTATTTATCACAAAAAGTGCTAGCGAAATGTTCTCTGTTGTGTTGTACGAAATATGCATGTTGAAACTATGTGTAGTCTCACGGATTGGTAATTTTCGTTTATTTCGGTATAGTTTTATTTATTGTCAATAGAAATAATGTAGATGGCTTCTTGGAGAATCATATAGATCGATATAAAAATAGATTCTCGCTTCTATACAGGTTTAATTTGATTTATTGTTACCTACGTCTATCCTTCCGTATGCTTAAAAAGATTTCCCACAAAATACACATGGATGCGTTAGTAGCCGACCACGTTACTGAGTCCCGTCTCGAGACGTAGCATTATTGTTGATATGCTAATGAACGTAGCATTGGGTAGATAGGCTACAATCTTTCTCATTAAATAGGCTATAAAGTTATCAACCAGTTTGGAGATAAGCACGACCAAATAAAAAAGCGTTTTGGTCTTTATAACCTTAATAAGATAAGTTAAATTGATTCAGATTTTTATATAAATAAAATGGACACAATTTACGTCACTCGGACACCAATTATATATGTTTTATAGAAGTAAATAATGTTTATTTATTCACAGCAACAAGTTCATTGAATTGCACAATTTTATTTATGCCTAAAAAATTGTGTATGTCGCATCCATACAATTAATTTACGACATGAATGTATTTTATAAGCGTCTGTCTCACTGGACAAGTTTCTACTGCATTATTAGATGAAGTTAAGTTATTAGTTGTTAGCACTATGATACACCTGATAATAATTCAATGCATATTTCTTAACCAAAATATTTTGATCAATGCTTTGCAAATCAAAACAATGTGTGATCGAAATCTGAATCATTGTAGGAAAACGATTTATTTGATTATATATATAAATAAGACTAGCTGTTCCCGACACTTCATTCGCGTGGAATAGATACTTTGGGCTAACGCTACTCGCAGCGAAAATTGTGAAAAAGAAAAAAACCCCGATTTTTAAACATTCTTCACTGGTGCTCCGCTCCTATTGGTCTTAACGTGATGATATAATATGCATATAGGCTATCTCGATATCAAATCGGAACAGTACCTAGTTCCTAAGATAAGTGCGTTGAACTAAACCCTCCAGTTTTATAATATTAGTATAAATATTAACGGTGTAAGTATTGTTAATTATATGTACAATTAATTACGTTATTTTAATTTATTTAATAGCACAGAAAGTAAAGTAAAGATTTTCGTACACAAAAAAGGTGTTCGATTTCTCACAGCAACTCAATGGCCAATTTAGAACGATATATAAAACGTTTAAATTCAACTTTATTTCTACAGTATAATGATGAGTTGGCGGACCAACTAAAATTGGTTGGTTGTGTTCCCGGGGAAAAATATTGAGATGAAACTTGGCTCCGGTCGCGGCTTGTTTCGTTTTTGTTGAGCCTAGTTGGAAGAAAATTGCGGAAGACAGCGCTTGGGCTCGCGTGAAAGCATGTAATATTTTTTGTTACGCGCCCGAGAGATATGATTTATTATATAATGTGCTGAAAATGTGAATAGAAGGTCGAATATGAACGAAAGTGAATGATTTTGTCGTATATTATAAGTTAATGTCAACATCTGAATTATGTCTTGTTATTGTTTTTTATATTCAAAATATCAGTAAAACCTGACGATGTTATATGCTACTGATTGTTACTTTTGATTTTATATTTTTCTTACTACTACCATATTTACCAGTTATATATAACTAGTATTCGCGCAACGACTAAATTTCGAACAATAATAATTATTGAGAATTGTCCCAAAATAAATAAATTAAGTGATTTAATGTCAATCAATTCAAATGTACAACTTGTTATCTCTTATGAATATCAAAAAAATATTTGATGTGAAACATCTATAGACGAGGGTAAACCTGATTGTTGGCGTGGCGAGATGTGGCGACGCAATGCCATGCGCAAGCGACTGTGCGCAATCTCTCTTGCCGCACTGAGCTCGCTTACCTACAGTGTATAGAGTGTTGTTAACTACGTTACACATGTGTTTCACATCTGCCAGGCGTCCGTGATGGGAATTTTTATCAATATCTTCAATTGTAACAATTTTGTCATTTTCCGACAAAGAAATCAAAATATGTGCGTGCCTGAAAGTAGAGAAAGTATTGTTTTCAAATTGTTTTATTAAACCTTATCATTAGCTTCTAAACAAAAAAAAAAGTGCATCGGTTATCAAATATAAGAGAAAGAGTACTGAACTGATTATCATTGTCTGTTTATATATTTAAAACAGACTTCACATCAAAGGACCTGAAATAACAAAGAGCAAATACCATAACAGGTCGTATTGGAACATTTTCATAATTCTAGATGTTTAACTAGTATAATTTTATAGTCGGTATGCGAACAATTTAACCGCATATTTGACCGCTAATTTAATACAATTTCAATAGGGTAAGCAACGCCGACTGTGACACCGTTGCGTAATTTTATATATGGTAGTACATGGTTAGTATGGAATTTTAAACTTTAATATTTAATGTACATTAATATAATTTGGTTTTAGTAGCATCCAATTTAGGTTTAGATTCAAATTAGATCTTATAAAATTTAGACTATGATTAATTATTCTTAGGTAAAGAACGCTGTACGTGACTCGATCTCTCTTGACATCGCAGAGAGTACACAACCGAAATGGCACATAAAAATATCCTAAATATGAGTTGAGCTGTGACCGTACAATAAATTTCGCAAATTAAATCGTATTTAGTAACGTTCATCTAACATAAACAACTATATATATATTATGTAAAATATAAGCTAGCTAAAAAAGAATAGTAAAGTTCGTTACAGAACCTCAGAAAACTAGTGCAATAGTCGTGATGGTCGAGTAGTTTATTCAGTGAAATGTCGATTAATCAATGGCCATAGATACGAACCCCAGCATGTACCACCGAATTTTTCGAATTTCACTGGTTTAAAATGGGTAACACTATCGGCTGACGGTAGAAGAAAACACTTCGAAGAAACTTAAACCTGAGAATTGTAAGAAAAACATAGAACTGTTGTTTTCTCGGAGTATGTAAGTGCCAATACTTTGTGTGCTGGCGTGATCGTTACATTCATACCTTCTCTCGGCAAAAAGTATTTGGCCCAGTAGCGTGCCTCTTACAGGTTGTTATTGTTACATTACAGAACAACTACGAAAATCATGTAGGTGTACATATTTAAACTACAGTACGCTGAATATTGGACTAGTGAATAGTAATTAGTTACTTGTATCACGCTAACAGAGGGCTTGAATGCTCCTTTCTGGAGAATCACACTTAGGTTGAGTCGCGATAGGAGCGAAGTTATCCCCTCTTTTCTGGACGGGAACAGTTACTTCGCTGGTGTTAGCACGAGCAACCATTATTTTTCAGACCAGAAAGAATGAGTTTCAAGTGTAAGGGGAGTAATACTATACTATAGCTTAAACGAATAATATTTAATATTTTATATTACGAATAAATAATGACGTATCGGTGTAAATGTCAGCCCATACTTGTATATTCCTGGTCCGGAGCACCGGACTTTGAGTGCTATTCCGAGGAAATTGTCGAGTTTCCTATAGCGGACGATGTTTTGCTGCCTTAATAATTTCATAACCGGCTCTTGTGTCGGGGCCCCTTGTGATTTATTGCCTATATTTGTATATTTATGTGGATACACGTGTTTTTGCACTAAACGACCGTAATCGTCAACGGTAAATTAAGTTGGTATTGTAAAATATTACGAAATATTTTTTGTAATTATTTTAGTAAAATTAGCAACATTGTGATTCGATTTTAAAAAAATGTTACTACTATGAAGCTACATTATCCCATAAATTTATAAGCTATTATTTATTAATTCTATAATACGATTAATGCGTACGAAGACGCGAGCGGTCGTTAGTCAACCTATAAAAAAGTGATTCAACAACAATTCGCTGTATATACCCCATAAGTATTACCATTTTACCTTCTTATTACAGAATAAGTATGTAAACAGAGTCTTCTTTCAAATGTATCACTTAATTAGCGATGAAATACTACTACTTGTTATTGGCTACCTCCGATACCGTTACGACACATTCGAGAGGCGAGAATACAACGCCACCAAAACACTACTAGCGCCAATATATTAGATCAATTCTTTACATAAATAAGAACGATTATATAGAATTGATTTATTACTTAAATAACAATAATTTGATCGTTATTATTATTTTGTGTTACTAAATTATTTTAGGAAAATTTGAGTAAATAGTAATTGCTTTGACTTCAACAGTTTGTTACATAAAAGGGCAAGATGTTGTCGATCTAAACGTGCTTCTGTGTGCAAGTTGTTGTTAGGCGATACTCTCCCCGGATAAATCGTCACAGTGTACCTACAGAGTGTTAATTCAAAACTTAATAAATTGATATCCCTGACCGCATACGTATTTTATAATACTAGTGGACGCCCAGTGGTCGACATTCCACCATAATTCATTGATTTTTTCGAGTTTGAACTTTATTCGGGTTCTTTTGTCTTCTATTATCAAAGGTTTTCATCATGGCTACTCAGTTATTTGCCACTTTTTTTAAATTGTATACACATTAAAAAATCTGTGTCTAAATGAAAATCGAAATTAATTATAAATTTGAAACAAAAACAGGCGGTTACATAAGGTGGTGAGGCTCTCAAATTCTAAGGAAAGGTAACTTTACGAAAATAAAGAAATTTATCGCAACTCATGACCCAATTATCAACTAATTTTACACGATATCTTGAGTAGGTGGTATTTCTGAGTGAATTAAATGTAGTCTGTACATTATAAGGAATAGTGATACACCCAGTATCATTGTTTGGAAAAGTAATGGATACACAATAGAATCAAGTACTGAACCCAAAACAAAGAAGTTTTTAATACTACCATTAACTTTTGAAAATGAGTTCCTCTTTGTTCAAAATTTATCATCAACTGTAATAAATATAATTGCTACATCAAGTTGAACTGCATGATTCTAACCGCGGAGATCTCAGTCGTGGATTACTTTGATGAGCAAACAATTTTCTTATTTTGATTTTACAAAGAATTTTTGTTATTCATATACATTATTTCAGTGGTTCCATAAATTTACTAAAGATAATTATTTAAATTATGAATTTACATATTATATTATTATAAAATTAACCTACAATT
>MU161329.1:0-15109 GCA_015888305.1 Antheraea pernyi | reverse complement strand
TTTATGATTTTCTTATATGAGATTTTATTGTGAACCCAGTACTTTAGCAGTGATGCGTATTCATACAAACAGATAGACAGACAGACAGACATTACTTGTGCCGGTTTTGTTATGTTACGGATGCGTATTAATTATTTGTAATATTAGATTTGCAATTGTATTATATAAAACTATTATAAAGGGAAAAGCTTTAAAGCTTATATATTGTATTCTGATTTCGTCATTCACATACACTACACATATGAATGTGTTACCGGGGACCGGAATGAAAACGCCATAAAGGCTATAACGTCCATTAATATATATATATATATATATCCGTGATAAAATAGTTAAATGAAATCATAAAAATAAAGTAATATAAAAAAAAACACCCAATACACATTAAATAAAACGATAGCAAAAGAATGGTGCGGACCGAGAGTCTGCAGAAAAGAAGAAAAAAATAAATAAAATAAATGTGTTACTGACGTTACTGGAAGCGTAACAGGAACGCCGAGGCTGTAAAGTAAGTGGTTTGAGGATAATTGTATTTATAGGACTCCGCATATATGCAACGATCGCGACGCCGATGACATCCCTTTTCCAAACGCGAAAAAACTCAGAACCCAACTGAAGCGATACTTACTGGGTCCAATTGTGAATGCAAACTATCCTATATATAGTGGCAAGAAATGTCTTCTCGGTATCCCTTGGGTTGCTTCTGTGGCTCTTAACTCCATGCTCCATTTACTATCCTCGCAACAATGCACAATAACAACAATAGTCTAATATTCCTCCATATAAACTTTAACTATGCCAAATTTCACGTTCATCCGTTCGCCCAATTCTTTGAAAAAGGGATACAAAGTTTAAGCTTCACGTATTAATAAAGATACTCTAACTCTGAATAGATCGCAATAACATTTAGCAGTCAGGTGCTTGGGACGTGTGAAAAACATAGACAGAAATGTCCTGGATACACCGAAAAATATGCAAACAAAGACACGGGAAAAACTAGTATTCAAAAAAAATCAAAATCAAGTGTTTAGGAATAAGTAACAAAAAACGTTTCAATCATTTTTAGAAATGTCTGTCTGTCTTTTTTTTATATCATAGGAAGCAAACGAACAGGTGGGTCACCTGATGTAAATGATCGCCACCGTCCATAGACACTTGCAAGACCAGGGGAGTAGCAAGTGCGCTGCCAGCCTTTGTTGGGGGGGGAGGGAGGGAAGGGGAAAGTGGAAGGGAAGGGGAGGTGGGTCTCCGTTAGCCATTTCTAACTCTGAGAAATTCACAGTACTATGTTTTCCCACATACGGTGGTAGTAAAAGAGCATTTCGATAGTTGTAGGATTTTAGGTCACTTTAGTATATTAATGAAAAGATTCTTTTATAAATCAACTACAATTTATTCGACATAGAGAGAGAACATTAACAGACAAGAGCACAGACAATGTAAACCAAAGTATTGACACAGTGGCACCATCTAAAATGCAATTTACAAATATTACATTAATCACGTATAGAGTCGATGCAGTCAGGAATGGCAATAAATACTTCGTAGATACTGTCCCTATTTATTTGGCCAGAGCTTCGCCTTACAATAACTTCCACATAGGAGTGCGTGCAGATCAGCGACTTCTTGCCCTTTATATGCCGAACTCCCACCAATGGAATCTCACACCGGGGTGAATAAGCCGACCAATAGCGTTCAAGGTCATTAGTAACACCCCCGATAAAGTCAATAGCGCGGTATCGCAGGTCAATAGTGGTTCCCCGGGTGGCGTTGTAGTCTCGCCTCTCGGGTATGTTATAGCGGTACCGGACGTAGTCATTAACACGTTCTACGCAGACAAAGGCGCGCTAGCTAGTGTAACATATCTTGAACTACGACACTAATAAAAATAATGAAATGAGATATTTATTTCACTTGATAGAATCATCTATATTAACCACGCAAGCACTGACTTCATCACTTTATCACAGGAATGGCCAGAGACTGCTACCAAAGGCAATTTATTTCCCTTAGATAAAACATTATAAATAGAGACATGTAAGCAACTAATGTCACCGGGAGATGATGTACGGCGTCGTGCAGACATAAATTTCATACGTGAACATTATTAGTACCCCCCAACTACTTGTTGATAGCAGTATGATGAAAACGAATATAAAGATCACATTTGTGGATTTGCTTTAAAAATATTATTTCTCCAATGCCAGGTAATGCCCGTGGCTTTGCGCTAACAAAAATGACATTGTTCATGAATGGAAATACTACTCATTTTTTTCTAGATTAATTGTGGGTTGTCTTTAATTTTTTATTGGTACCTTTGACTTCACCTGCGTTGTTTATTTACTTATCTATATATTTCATATACACAGGAAAAAATATAAAAAAGTGAAAGCAAAGTTATGCTTTGGTTATAAAATTCCTTCAGTCTTTTGTGGTGCTTCTAGAAATCATAGCTTATTAAAACCTAATAACTCTCTATTGAAATGGGATATCGTGATAATGTTTTTAGATAAGAACAAATGTTGTATGAGGTAAAAATAAGATTGTTCGAATTCTATTCAGCAGTTTTTTCTTGACGTATTCATGACAGATCTCTATAATTTTATTTATATAGATAGTCATTGTGTAAAAAAAATTGAGTTAACCATACAAAATTTTAAAGGTAAGTAAAGAAGACCTCCCCTCCTGCCCCTCTCCTTCCCTCCTTTCCCTAAACACAAGCTAGCAACGCACTTGCGACTCCCCTGGTATTGTTACTGTCTATGGATGGTGGTGACCACTTAACATCAGGTGACACACCAGTTCGTTTGCCTCCTATGACATAAAAAAAATGATGGCATTAAGAAATTTGAAAAAACGAATATAAAGATCACATTTGTGGATTTGCTTTAAAAATATTATTTCTCCAATGCCAGGTAATGAATCAGGTCATGAATAGAAATACTACTCATTTTTTTCTAGATTAATTGTGGGTTGTCTTTAATTTTTTATTGGTACCTTTGACTTCACCTGCGTTGTTTATTTACTTATCTATATATTTCATATACACAGGAAAAAATATAAAAAAGTGAAAGCAAAGTTATGCTTTGGTTATAAAATTCCTTCAGTCTTTTGTGGTGCTTCTAGAAATCATAGCTTATTAAAACCTTAATAACTCTATATTGAAAGGGGATATCGTGATAATGTTTTTTAGATAAGGACAAATGTTATATGAGGTAAAAGTAAGATTGTTCGAATTCTATTCAGCAGTTTTTTCTTGACGTGCTCACGACAGACCTTTATAATTTTATTTATATAGATAGTGATTGTGTAAAAAAATTGAGTTAACCATAAAATTTTTTAAAGGTAAGTAAAAACCTCCCCTTCCATCCCCTCTCCTCTCCCCCTCTCCAACCCTCCTTTCCCTAAATACAAGCTAGCAACGCACTTGCGACTCCCCTGGTATTGTTACTGTCTATGGATGGTGGTGACCACTTAACATCAGGTGACACACCTGTTCGTTTGCCTCCTATGACATACAAAAAATGGCATTAAGAAATTTGAACGATGAAATTAAAGAAGTATAGAATTTTGCTTAAGTTTCTTATATACCCTAGGCAAGGAGAAAGAAAAAGTTAAATATTGTAAATTCATCCCTTGACAGTAGAATGATTCCTGAAATGTGATTTTTACTAATATATGTTGAAGTTTGCAGCGTTTTATTTATAATCTAATGTTTTTTTAAAGAACTAAGCAATTATATAAAAGCGGTAACCTAAAATCAGTGAAAATAATTTAGGGAAGTTATAGTCATGACAGAATAACAATTTAATAAATAGAATTTCATAATTAAATGGAATAAAACGGCAAAACCATTTTCACCTCAACGAAGTCGCATTTTCAAAGTGACTCATTCCTGTGAACACAATGTCCGAAGCGAAACTATGTCGGCTACCTAGTTCCCGTTTAATACAATACAGAGTTTATTTCCACAAAGTGTTTCCAGTTTAAAACTAGCGTTGTTTGAAATTAGCTTACAGGCTGCATTCGTTATTTATGTTTCAACAATATTGTTAAAAACACTAGTAATATTTTGATAAAATTAATATTATTTGATTTTATTCGCCATCCGTTTTAGAAAGTTTGATTGTTGGTACTACTGGTTCTACTAATAAATGTCATAGAGAAAATATTTCGAAATAACTTCTATGTCCACTGAAGTCTAATAATGTATTAATTGTTTTTATTTTAAATAGAAGATAGCACTGTTTATATTGAAATAGGATTTTAAATGTATAACTCAATAGTTATGCAGACCGGGATAGGCCATGAAACCATTGCTATACGTCTAAACTTAGATAAGGATAATTCCTTCCTAGGTCGGCATAAATGGATAGTCATCCGGCCTGTATAAACAGTGGATGATATATTAAATCGGCTGAGTGCCTTAAGCGCTCGCTTTAGTAGTTCGGTGAAGCTGTTAAGACCTTGCTAGGTCAATAGTGTGATCATTTCGAGAAAAAAAAAGTCGATGATATATTGTATTTAGTTTTTAAGTCAGTCTTGTAAGAACTCTCCTTTGCATTGGACAAAATAAATTGTGTCTTTTAAAAAGCTCCAACGGGTATACTGAACTTTGACTGAATTCTAAATATTAATATTGTCTTTGATTCCTTTAATTTCTGACAACTTATTTATGACAATTACGGCTTTCCTGTTACACGTCCGCACATGAATTAATTGTTTAGAAGAATGTGCATTTGATTTAATGAACCATATAAAAAATCCAAAAAAAGTAAATAATAGATTTTTTCAGCTAAAATCCTTGCAGTTTATGATCCACGCAGGCCCAATGAGTAGGTATTATTATCCGGTTTTGTACGAAAGATTCTCTAATGTATATGAAATTTGACAATTGATTTTGTTATAACTGGATTCAGAACAATAAAATAATATATAGGGGATCGATTATCATACATGAAATGCAAATGGTAGGTGACGCAAATGAAAGAATTTAAACTTTTGGCTAATTTTGATCCTCATAAGCCTCAGCATTCTCTACTTTGATTGATGAATAATTTATTTAATATTCCTTTGTTATTTCCGCTTACAACTGGTTAGCTGGTTAGGCTATCGTTGGTGGAGTTAATACCAATCTGAAGGACAAAACATGTGTATTTGATTATATTCGTACACATGTCACCTACAATATATTTTAATTTGTTTTAACATTTGTTTTTTTACAGCTTCATAGTGAAGTCTATGGATTGGAGGTATATTTTTTAAAATGAAAACTTCTTTAAGCGCATTGCACAGTAAACGAAAGTGAACGGTCACGCTCAGTTTCGTGACCCAGTGAATCGTAAATATTCGGCTCCAGTCGTCATCGACCACTTTTAGTACCTAATAAGGAATGCATTTTTCACACATTATACTTTAAAAAAAATAGAGTAATATTATTGCTGTGTGTATACATTAAGTATTTAATCATCTTTTTAAAATCTTTCACTTCTATCGCGTGGTCATAAGCATAAACCCACTTTTCTATTTCAGTTATAAATCCTTCATTTGCTACTAGTTTCAGATTTAACTGTTTTAGGCACTCACCAAAAAATTAAATCTAAGGTTTTTGTTGCCAGTACACGTTATAACAACCGATCAGTTCTAGGTGGAAGTAATTTAGAAATGTGAAAGAACTATATCATTATTTACTTTCAAACACAGACGAGAGAGCGTGTGAAGTATCTCGGTTTGAAGAAAAGGCTTTGTGGAACTGTCTTCAAATAATTTAGAATTTAATTCACATCATAATTGTTGTATCTAGACTTTCTATCTTTTCATTTCATACACTTTCATACACGACATACGAAAAGGTATTGCACATTATACTAAAACAAGACTCTGACACTCACCCCCACTTTATATAACATTACATATAAGATGCTAACAATAATAATTATCGTAACATGTTATACCTAAAATTTAAGTTTGCATACGTATAATATTCTATTGCAGTTTTAACACAGTTACTAATGGAAGTACACACTGCACCAGTTCTGAGTGTATATAAAATGGAACAGTGTAGACAGAACCCGCCTTGCAGATACTGAAGTTTTGTGACGTCAACGTGTTCGACACTTCTCGCAGCGTTTAAGAAGAAGCTCTATATTTATGAACGGTAAATAAAAATTCACACAACAATAAATGTATAGTAAATCTACACACATATATAAAATTGAAGTGTATGTTATAATGACAAAATAACAGTTTTTGTAACTAAATATATAAGAAAATATTACGAAACTTAAACAAAAAATAAACAATTTTTAAAATTCTTGTTTCTCGGTCAATTTGTTTCAGCTAATTTTCGAAATAAATGGACGGTTTTTGACAGGACTTTGCACTTGCGTAGCTGATGTTACCATTCTTAAAGAAAGAAAGAAAGAAATATTTTATTCATAATGCATTATTTACAAAATATACAAGAGTGGATAAAATATGCACGTCGCAGCATTACGAAATGGAATCCAGCTCAGCATATGCTAAAGTGTTAAGAAACACAGCGCTGATTTTCAGCTGGAACCCAGTGCAAGTCACGGAGCGATATCAATTAAAATTATGAAATATAATATATATAGCGAAAACAAATAACGTAAATAATACTATTGTACATATTGTATACAGGGGAAATAAATAAAATTAGTAGGATACATAAAACAACATATAAGAGAAGCAATTGCAGGCGTGACTAAGATATATATCCAACAAAAATTAGATGCAAAACCTTTGATTTACATACATTGTGATGATAATAAAAACCATTCTTCTAGATTATTACTGCCATTGTTGAGTAAGTAATAATATTACAAGTGTTTTATGACAATTTTATTGTTCTAACAAAATGGAGGCGCCCTTGTTAGAATTTTCCGGGGAGTTTTTGTGGCCACTCAAAATTCATACTCGGTGGTATTATTTCACATCTCCTTTACTCATAAACAGTAACCGAAATATAGTTACATAAAATACCACCAATATTAGAAAATATAGAGTCAATTAAAACTCAAATATAATATAAAACTAAAATCAAATATAAAAACCACTACCTGATAAGATCCCACCAAAAACTCTCTTTTCATACTTGACAATTTAAACTACATCTTTACAATCTGATTGAAGAAGGCGTTACTTTGCGGAAATCCATCATTAAAATTATAGCCTATGTATTATTTTGATATTCAGTCTATATTATTGTAAAGTTTTGAATCGCTATCCATTTAGTAATTTTTGCGTGAAGGAGTAACAAAAAATTCATCCATCGTCACCTCCTTTATTTATATTTTTTTATATCATAGGAGGCAAACGAACAGGCGGGTCACCTGATGTTAAGTGATCACCGCCGTCCATAGACACAAGAAACACCAGGGGAGTCGCAAGTGCGTTGCCGGCCTGTGTTTGGGGGGAAGGAGGAGGAGGGAGGGGAGGTGGAGGTGGACCTACGGCGCTCTCACTGATCGAACGAAATGCAACAATGCAAACACTGTTACTTCACGTCGGTTTGCTGTGGGTCTTGTGGTAGTAGCCGACCCATTCATGCTGAAACCAGTAATAACTCCAGCGTGGCTCTGCCACCTACAAAATTGTAGGTACATTCCTGTAAAATATTAATAATATAACCCTTAAGACGGCCACAATGTTACTGTTCTAGACTGCCTAATTAAAGTTTGTAGCGTACGGCGGGACCGACGGTTTCTCTTTACCGAACAATCTAATGGAACGCGTTTTGTGTCGCGGCTCCATTGTCAAGAGCTGTTGACAACCAGTCCTCAGTAGGAATCTGAGTTCTAATTTTGCAGGACACAGCTAAAGCATAAATGTATATTATAAGAGATAGGATATACATAACAATGATATATTATTTACTGTGTTAATTATGTAAGTTATTTTGTATATCACATTTACACTTTCACGGGTTTCTTTTAATAAAAAAATATCTTTATTATGAAAAGACTCTCAGTTCAAAATAAAAGCCAATCCTAACTAATATGTTTATATTTATATATAAATAGGCAGTGGGGAAACGGTAAATACATCTCCCTTTTCTCTTTTCCAGCCGATTTTTTTTTTATTTTATTTTCTTTTGTAGCTATTGACGAGCTTTAGTGTTATTATCCATTAAAAATTGCTAAAAGTTTTTTTCTCAATGGTCGAAGTTCATAAGAAAAGTACATAGGGTACCACATAACTTCGTTTTGAAAATAGTACTATTATTCCGGAGACAAAAGCAAAAACTGGTTTTTTATTAATATACTAGCTGACACGTGCAACTTTGTCTGCACCAAATCGGTTATTACTGGTTTCAACTGTATTTTAAACGCGAATAATCTTAAAAAACCTAAACCACGATTGTAGCGACGTCTAGCACTTCCAGCTGTGAATTCAAACTATTAAGGGTGTAAGGGGTGTCGAATAACATCTAAGACTTGAGACATCCAAGCCAACCTCGCCTGCACGTGGTGCACCCTGCTGAATGGGGTGTAAGGGGTGTCGAATAACATCTAAGACTTGAGACATCCAAGCTAACCTCACCTGCACGTGGTGCACCCTGCTGAATAACGAACGAGGCAATGGCGTAAGCAGGGTGGTAGGGTTTTACAGCCTGACTGGGTCGCAACGACCTACGAAAAATAAAACTGAACAAGGTTTTTTTCACTATAATTTATACAGACCTTCAAATAAGGTTATGCATTTAGTAAATGAGGGCATGATTTTCATGAAATAATCATGTTTTCTACAGATCTTCTATTTATATTGTAATTCTATTAATAACTATTACAATTTTAAGCAGAATTTCAGGAGTGTACTTTCATTGAAATATTTAAGATACAAAAAAAAAATTACATCACAGTACGTCATAAAAAAAATAAATTAAATGTAACAACATATAAGTGACAGTTTCGTTTACACATATTTTTCATATGTGGTTGATAATTACGCATGTAAAGGTCAGGTACCAGTAGCCCAGTTACAATGTACTGGATATTATATAGACCGCTGAAGACATCAGTACGGAAACCAACTCTCGTAGTATCTGCTATATTTAGCATAAAGAAAATTACCACAATCCGTCAAGAATTTCTTTAACTACAAATTTTTGACTTTCGTCCGTTATCCTGGAGAACACTTTGCGTTTTTTAGGAGAAAAAGTATCCTAGATGTAACCTTGTAATATTAGTTATCACTGTATCAAATTTCATCAAAATTCGACAGACAGACAGACAGACAGACAGACCAAAATTGTAAAAGGATTATTTTTGGCTTCTATATCGATAACAAAGTCTATCCCGATTATATATTTTTCTAAATAATTAATGTACAGATTTGTACTTGTTACAGTTTTATTATATGTATATGCATATATAGATGTATCTAAATATATGTCTACGAAAAATAAAACTGAACAAGGTTTTTTTCACTATAATTTATACATACCCTCAAATAAGTTTATTCATTTAGTAAATGAGGGCATGATTTTCATCAAATAAACATGTCTTCTACAGATCTTCTATTTATATTATAATTATATTAATAACTATTACAATTGTAAGCAGAATTTCAGGAATGTACCTTCTTTGAAATATTTAAGATACAAAAAAAAAATTACATCACAATACGTCATAAAAAAAGTTTATAAAAAAGGAAGAATTAAAACAAAGGATAAAGCAGTATTCTTCAAGAACTCATTTTGCTCATAATGACATTTAAACTTGTATACTTTATTAAAGAATGGTAACGTTGAAAAATTGAATTTGTCAAACCCTTACCAAAGTTTATGTTCTTAGGAAAGAAAGTTAACTAACTTGGTGTATCTTATATAAGTGCTCTAAATTTAGGTTCTTAACATTTAGCCACAAGCTTCTAATATATTTATTTATAGTCATAGTAGCTATTTATATTAGCGGAAGAAAAAGTTTGTCTATTCTTTTAGTTATCACTGTATCAAATTTCATCAAAATTCGACAGACAGACAGACAGACAGACAGACCAAAATTGTAAAAGGATTATTTTTGGCTTCTATATCGATAACAAAGTCTATCCCGATTATATATTTTTCTAAATAATTAATGTACAGATTTGTACTTGTTACAGTTTTATTATATGTATATGCATATATAGATGTATCTAAATATATGTCTACGAAAAATAAAACTGAACAAGGTTTTTTTCACTATAATTTATACATACCCTCAAATAAGTTTATTCATTTAGTAAATGAGGGCATGATTTTCATCAAATAAACATGTCTTCTACAGATCTTCTATTTATATTATAATTATATTAATAACTATTACAATTGTAAGCAGAATTTCAGGAATGTACCTTCTTTGAAATATTTAAGATACAAAAAAAAAATTACAATACAATACGTCATAAAAAAAGTTTATAAAAAAGGAAGAATTAAAACAAAGGATAAAGCAGTATTCTTCAAGAACTCATTTTGCTCATAATGACATTTAAACTTGTATACTTTATTAAAGAATGGTAACGTTGAAAAATTGAATTTGTCAAACCCTTACCAAAGTTTATGTTCTTAGGAAAGAAAGTTAACTAACTTGGTGTATCTTATATAAGTGCTCTAAATTTAGGTTCTTAACATTTAGCCACAAGCTTCTAATATATTTATTTATAGTCATAGTAGCTATTTATATTAGCGGAAGAAAAAGTTTGTCTATTCTTATAAAAATTCTAATATTATATGTATATGCGAATATAAGTGTGTTTGTTACGCTTTCACTTCTAAACTGCTCAATAAATTTTGCATATACGTTATTTGAGACACAGTAGAAGGCATGGGGTAGATTTTATTCACAAAATTGTTCACAAGGGATAAGTAAAATCTACATTAACGAGAGTAAAACCGCTAGCAAAAGCTAGTCTATACATATAATAAAAATGAAGTGTCTGTATG
The DNA here is from genome assembly GCA_015888305.1 of Antheraea pernyi. Taxonomy (NCBI): domain Eukaryota; kingdom Metazoa; phylum Arthropoda; class Insecta; order Lepidoptera; family Saturniidae; genus Antheraea; species Antheraea pernyi. The sequence goes on along the minus strand of MU161329.1, from coordinate 4,164 downwards.
TAACATCAAAATAATATTTTTTTCACAATTGGGTATGAAAGTATACAAGACACTGATAACAAAAATAAAAATTTTATATTTTTTGTCGGTCTGTCTATCTATTTGTTCCGAGTAATCTCCGAAAAGGCTGGGCCGATTTTGACAGGACTTGGCGAAAAAGCCCGTCATAGTGATTCGCTTCTGCGGGTCGCGTTTCGGGATCAGCCTGTGCATATTCAGATTTTCGCAGGCCGGCATGATAGCGGCGACCGGCGATGGATAGTATGCCACTCGGTGGTCGCCGTTGTTTTTGGATTGTACTATGCTTACCATCAGGCATAGTGCAGTCATTTTGCCGTGCTAAAATTCAGGGACTCGTTCAAACATTTTTTATACAATAAATTAAATGTAACAACATATAAGTGACAGTTTCGTTTACACATATTTTTCATATGTGGTTGATAATTACGCATGTAAAGGTCAGGTACCAGTAGCCCAGTTACAATGTACTGGATATTATATAGACCGCTGAAGACATCAGTACGGAAACCAACTCTCGTAGTATCTGCTATATTTAGCATAAAGAAAATTACCACAATCCGTCAAGAATTTCTTTAACTACAAATTTTTGACTTTCGTCCGTTATCCTGGAGAACACTTTGCGTTTTTTAGGAGAAAAAGTATCCTAGATGTAACCTTGTAATATTAGTTATCACTGTATCAAATTTCATCAAAATTCGACAGACAGACAGACAGACAGACAGACCAAAATTGTAAAAGGATTATTTTTGGCTTCTATATCGATAACAAAGTCTATCCCGATTATATATTTTTCTAAATAATTAATGTACAGATTTGTACTTGTTACAGTTTTATTATATGTATATGCATATATAGATGTATCTAAATATATGTCTACGAAAAATAAAACTGAACAAGGTTTTTTTCACTATAATTTATACATACCCTCAAATAAGTTTATTCATTTAGTAAATGAGGGCATGATTTTCATCAAATAAACATGTCTTCTACAGATCTTCTATTTATATTATAATTATATTAATAACTATTACAATTGTAAGCAGAATTTCAGGAATGTACCTTCTTTGAAATATTTAAGATACAAAAAAAAAATTACATCACAATACGTCATAAAAAAAGTTTATAAAAAAGGAAGAATTAAAACAAAGGATAAAGCAGTATTCTTCAAGAACTCATTTTGCTCATAATGACATTTAAACTTGTATACTTTATTAAAGAATGGTAACGTTGAAAAATTGAATTTGTCAAACCCTTACCAAAGTTTATGTTCTTAGGAAAGAAAGTTAACTAACTTGGTGTATCTTATATAAGTGCTCTAAATTTAGGTTCTTAACATTTAGCCACAAGCTTCTAATATATTTATTTATAGTCATAGTAGCTATTTATATTAGCGGAAGAAAAAGTTTGTCTATTCTTATAAAAATTCTAATATTATATGTATATGCGAATATAAGTGTGTTTGTTACGCTTTCACTTCTAAACTGCTCAATAAATTTTGCATATACGTTATTTGAGACACAGTAGAAGGCATGGGGTAGATTTTATTCACAAAATTGTTCACAAGTGATAAGTAAAATCTACATTAACGAGAGTAAAACCGCTAGCAAAAGCTAGTCTATACATATAATAAAAATGAAATGTCTGTATGTAACATCAAAATAATATTTTTTTCATGATTGGGTATGAAAGTATACAAGACACTGATAACAAAAATAAAAAATTTAAAATTTTTGTCGGTCTGTGAGAGTCAGCTCTCTCTAGGTTTACCAACTTAGACCACATCGTCATATATCATCAGATGTAATTGTGGTCAAACCTATGAAGTATTAAAAAATACAAATAATGAAGTCACGATATTGTATGTAATAGCAGGTAAAATTCAATCAAAAAACTGTGGCTACCGAGAGATCATCATCCTTGGCCGTTGTAGTTGTCACCTAGTTGTCAGTTATACATCGAGTGATCTCGATACGTGATAAACTAAAAGAGAAACACTGTGACTGGTTTATCAGCATATGCATCATACATCCTCTTGATTATTGCATATATATCGGCAACCAATATAATTTTTATACCGTTACGTAGGTATACAAATATGAATACACCATTTACTCTACCGTTCGTTGGAAATGGATAAATACGATTCCAAAATTTCGCGAATCCACTTTTGAAAGCAATCGACCAATTTTACTTGTAGTAATAAGTGTTCACATAAAGGGACTTTTTACTGGATTCGTGGTCTAAAATATAAGCGACGAGGTATCAATTAATTTTTTTTGTGTTAAATCTTTTAATGGTCTTTTTGTCTATTCGATACAGATATTGAATATTCATAATAATGAATTGCGCTGTGCTTATTTTACAACAATTGTTATCGTTCTACCGTTAGGTATTTTGTAGTTTTGTATAAATATAAAAAGATTGAGCCGTCACGGGACATCTGGCAGATGTGAAACATCGAAATTGTTTTTTATAAGTTATATTCTTAAAAGAACAGATTACGACAAGAATCAGCTATGGTGTAATGAAAAGATAAAGAAACATTACAAATTTGTTTCATAAAACAATGAATGTTTATTTATTTTATGACATAAATATTCATTTTTATTAAATACAAAATACAGAAATTCAACTAGGCGCAGGCGCTTTGTATTTGGTGGCATTTATCGAAAGGCGCTAGGTCATCGGCTCGTGCCGCGTAACACTAGTATATAGTTATTTTTGTTACTAATAATAACGCCGTCATCATGTATGAAAACAGCTCAGATGTATTATATTAGGTACCTTAATGTACGTATAACATACGCAACACATGACCCGGAAAAAGCGTGAGATGCTGATACAAGGAATGACGATTCGGACTTGCCACGCATGTCCATTTTCTTTATTCTCACTACACATTCATACTTCCAGTGCTAGTTACGTCTTAGGTTAGGTTTTAGGTTAAGTACTATTCTTTTTTATTTATTTATTAGATTATCCATCGATAACCATATCTCAGCTTCAGATAAATTATAACTTGATTCATTATTTAATATTAATTTAATATACGCACTCCGAATAATTTATAAATAAAAAACGCTAGAAAAGGCTGAATTTATTCATAATTAGGTTTTTTTTTATTCTCGAACTGACTACGCTATTGTCTGAACAGCTTGACCGGACTACATTAGGTATCTATTGCCTAGAAATAACGTATTACCTTATTAATTATTATAATAAGTACAACATCTGATTCTGCTTATGAGTCGTATACTATATCCATTATATTGCATATACTTGCTTCTAACCAAAATCATAACGAGAATGGATACCAAGGATACATAACGATTAATCATACATCACCTAGAAAAGTTTCGCTTCAAAAAATAAAACTGACTACTTTTAACACTTGGACCACAAGTATATGTACTCTCGGCCGCCCTTTTTCCCGGGATCAACTACGGAATCGGGAACGTAACTCGATCATATTGTAACATGATTATACAGGGGTTTCGAGTACTACGATGGAAGCTTTTATCTATAATATCGTATAATATTGTGTTCGTATACTCCTACATAAATTGCCCGTACCTTATATTTATATTGCTTTTGAAATTTTAGACTCACTCGTGTGAAGCGCAAAATAGCGATACACGTCATTAAATGTAAAAATAAAATCTATGGTACTTTCGATTTTGAAGTTATACTTCGTTTAGCGCGTTCGGGAAAAATGATGACAGTGAATTTTTACGATTAGCGCGCACACCGTCACCATTAAGCTGGTCGGTAATCGTCTGTCAATTTTTCGTGAGAACTGATAGTTATATTCAATCAAAATCAAAATATCCTTTATTCAATTTAGGCCCTGAGAAGGCGCTTATGAACGTCAAAGCTACTACGTCAATACACGGCATGCCCCCACCAAGTCGAGTAAAAAAGCGGCACGGCTTTTTATTTGCTTACATTATAAATTAATGTATATATCTAATACTGCGATAATCGAATAAACGCAAATTCGCCTATATAATATGAGTTAGGATGTAACAAGTAAGCCAAATTTATAAACATCATGACAATACATTCAAAAATTCATAAAAAGATAGGTACACGTATATCCAACAAAAGTGAATCTGTACAGTTGTATCAAACTATTATATAAGC
>MU161328.1:27159-45663 GCA_015888305.1 Antheraea pernyi | reverse complement strand
TCAAAAACTACTGAACGGATTTCCATGTGATTTTCACCATATAGATAAAGTCAATATTGACGATTTATACTACGACCGTAAGGAACAAAATGGGACACGAGAATCTCAAAGTGATCAAAAGAATAATATTAGATAACAGATGAGACAAAAGAATATAGTAAAATGTAAACCACGAAAAACTTCTCTATGAGTAAATATATTTAGGATTTTCATAATAATAGAGTTGGTTTATTGATTTCGGATACACCGACATCCACATTTATATATGTATGTATATACGCAGATTATAAAGCTCAAGGTTTTAAGTTCAAGTTAATCTCTGAAACTACCAGTAACATGAAAAAAATTACGTATGTTCTTTATTGTGGAAAACTAAACGCTAATATCACGCTATGACGCTTAGGAGCTGGTTAATTAACATAAAAAGAATAGGTGAGAAAATATGTTAAATGAGAACGAAGAACACGGATGAGTGGATTGTTGTATGGCGCAGAATATCGGAGTTAGAGAAAAATAAAGAAATGTGTAACCTTAAGGCACAGTTAGTAAGAAATGAAGAAAAAAGAATAAGTCTCACCAAAGGTCTTTTCGTTACCTGAAAATTATAGTTAAAACTTAAATAAAAAACAAGCGGAATTAAAAAAAATTGGATTGTGTAGTTTAAATATTATAAAAAAACTGTGAATAGGAAATATTACAATTTACAAGACTTTTTGGGGGGAAAGAGTTATCACTCGATCGTGTGTAAAAAAAAGTCGGTAGTAGGTACTTACAGGAGTGGCGGCCTTCTGCATGGCCCCGCGGGCCTTACTGTTCTCTGAAATCTGAATTACACATCCCAAGTTTTTATATATTTTATTATTTAAGGTTTGAGTGTAAAAAAAATCAATTACAAAGTTAAATTTTGAAGTGACGGTCACTTTGGCACTGACGTCGGTGCGAATTTAGAAAGAAATACTTTTTTTTGTAGGAATCACAATTACGGACTATCATAGTTATAATTATTAAAAAAAAACAATGTTTTCATTATGGGATTTAATTTTTATACTAAGATTCACAAATTATAAATAATTTGGGTAAAAACATATTTTAAATAACTAGGTTATTTATAAATGTATGTATTATGTATAGAATAATGAATCATATTATATTGTTTCATAAAATTATACATAATTTTACTATTTATTCCACATTTTTAATTAATATAATCTAAATAGACTTGCTGTTTTTATTCTTGTAATTAAAAATAGCTATATTAAAATTAAAAAAAAAATTGAATTCATTAATGACGTCACAATCAAGAAGACTAGAGATGTCGAATTCGTAGACATATTGGAAAACTTGTAATTTTTCTGAATCATTACATAGTATAAAATAAAGTCCCCGGCCGCGTCTGTCTGTCTGTCTGTTCACGATAAACTCAAAAACTACTAAACCGATTTTCAAGCGGTTTTCATCAGTGGATAACGTGATACATGAGGATCGTTTTGGTATATAATTTGTCAAGGATTTTTTTAGCTAGTAATTATATAAACTTTACTTTGTCTATATATATATTTTTTAGTTTTTCGTTCCGACTATCAACATAATTTATTATATAGTTTTAAAAGACATGAAAAATAAGTTTTTTTTTTAAACCCAGTTCGATATACCTCGTATTCCTTTACCATCTTTAACATAACAAATATTGAGAACAATTGAACATTCAATTTTAAAATATAACGTTTAATATACTAATTTTTCTTTTCAGTGAGATTAGACTTATTTTTTTATCGAAACAAAGTGTAAAGCAATCTCGAAAATATTTGTCCATTTAAAAAAAACGTTGTAAGAAATGTATAATATTAATAAACCTATATGTATATCGTATAGAACGAAAGGTTGACGAATTCGTACGGAACATATCACGCATCACTGCTACTTTTCATGTGCAGTGAGAGATAATTCGTCGTAAAGTGAATTGATTTATTTACATGGCTGTTACTTATCAAAATGAAAAATTCTTGCACCTGTTATACATTAATTGTAAGAACAATTTGGATGGAATTCTTTGCATATGTGATTACTTTTTTTTATAGGATGTAGGTATTATATGACGTTAATTTTAAAATAAAGCTTAATTTTATTAATGGCCTGTGAAATATAACTGTTATGGAAAGGATTATTTTCACTGCTATATAATTTAAATAGCTCTTATATCCAGGCCTACCGACAAAGGAAACTAAATATCAAACAAATTAGTCTATAAAATCATAATTTCATAAGTCAAAATATTATTTTAATACCAATTATTACTGTTAGGATTTATTCCAGGACTTTCTAGAATGATCTCTGTGGTACTGTATGCCACAAGAAATTGCTTTGCATCTGTTGATTACTCGAATTTATTAAAGTGAAACTTTTATTACATCCTCTCAAACTTTTTTTGAGTAGGGACAAAGTGAAAGGCGCTCGTCAGAGCAGCCAGGGCCAATAAGGCGGCGCCTATAGTTCGCAGCAGCTGACCGTGTAGTGTATATACTATTATTAGTTAAATGTCTATAGTGTGAAGTTTCACTTTTACCGTGATTTCATAAAACCACACGATCTTCTTTATATTTTGATGTCATAAATAACACTAAAGTTTTTATATAAGTGAATCTCCACATAGGATCATTGAATACCCTCCTGTAGTATTTTTTATGTTCATATGGAAAAATGATACACCTCAGAATTATTATAAGTATATGCATTTAGACTTACAACATTCTCACTGGCGACTTTACGAGCTGCTGTCACTGGAGTTCTTTGAGGTTTTGTACTTCCCGGACTAGATTTAACTGGAGAATTTCTAGAAATAAAAAATATAACAAGATATAGCGATAGTCATGGTTTAGTTGATAGCGTGTTTACAGATCGCATTTATCGACGTAGCTTCTTATCCCTGCAACGAACTTGGAGCGTTTAGTGAAGGAAAACATCGTTTTTTTTATATCATCGGAGGCAAACGAACAGGTGGTTCACCTGGTGTTAAGTGATCACCGCCGTCCATACATACTTGCAACACCAGGGGAGTCGCAAATGCGTTGCCAGCCTGTGTTGAGGGGAGGAGGGATGAGGGAAGGGGAGTGGAGGTGTGCCTCCGGCGCTCTCACTGACCAAACGAAAGGCAACGATGCAAGCACTGTTATTTCACATCGGTTTTCTGCGAGAGGGTGGTACTACTCCCAGCGAGCCGACCCATTCGTGCTACAACCAGTAATAGCTTCAGCATGGCATCACATTAAAAATAGCATGGTGGTAAGGTTTTTTCTAAGTTGACATGTCTTAGCAACCACCTTTAAGTTGAAAATTTGTCACCAAGTGCCTGTCGGTGCGTTCCGGCAGCTGCAGTTGAGAGTCAGTCCGCTCTATTATAGCATGCTTACAATCTTAGACCATATTGTCATTTAACATCAGATAAGATTGTGGCCGAAAGTTAAAACCTATAAGATATTTTAAAAAAAATTCGAGGCAGTCGTAAGAACTGTCGATAGAAGTGAAAACTCAAAAAAGTGGAATAATTGTGTTCTTTTTTGAATTTTAAATCAACTATTGTTAGAATTAATTAAATTTCGTAATCTGTAAATTGAAAAAAGATTAGCCTAGTTTTCACATCTATTGTCACTTATCAATAATCAAACATAGGATGTCTGCACAAAGCTCAATACAAAATGTCAATATTAGATGAATGGGTCGGCTCGTCCGGGGTACTACCACTCTCTCGCAGAAAACCGACGTGAAGTAACAGTGCAAGCATCGTTGCCTTTCGTTTGGTCAGTCAGAGCGTCGGATAACCCACCTCCCCTCCCCAACTTCCCTTCCCCCAAACACAGGGTGGCAACGCACTTGCGACGCTTCTGGTGTTGCAAGTGTCTTAACATCAGGTGACGCCTCCTATGATATAAAAAACACAGGCCGCTATGCCTCACTAATCTGACGCAAGTGCAATACGGCCAGTCATGCATAGCATAGCATGGAATGACGCGAAATTATAAATTTATCTCTAACTGTAACTGAAGAAGTTTAGACTTCAAAAATCTATATTAAGCATAATGTGAAATTTATCTAATTCTATTATATTTAACATTTTACGCCTTCGTTTACCTTCTAGGAGGTTGGTTCGTTTTTTGTGTTGATTGTCGCAGAGTTTGTGGTTCTGGAGATCGTGGTTTAGTAGCCACAACCGGCTCTGGAGTCCTAGGCGTGGGTGTCGGTTCTAATGCTTCAGGGAATGTCTCATTCTCCAACATGTCATTGTTACATTTGTCTGTATCGTTTTCTATTAGATCGTTACCGTTTTTGTCTATCTCGTCTATGCTCGGCGTAATTGCTCCGTTGGTTTGTAGAGGCTAAAATTTATTAAGATAATTTGTTTAAGATAAAACCAATGTTGACTGCAGTTCCTTTTAAAGTATCGCTATCAAGCTTAGAATATGTCATATCAGGGATCTATTGTGGTTTAGGATCACAGATGCTAAAGATATTTTATTATAAAACTACTAGATATGTTTCGATCGCAGATCGAAAGGTTCGCCAGCTAACAGATATTGCCACTGCTAAGTTGGTCTACTTCACTTACTTCCATAGCTTAATGTCTTATGGTATTTTGTTGTGGGGAGCAGCGATTAATGTAGACAACTTAGCTCCTGTTATAAAAACGGGCAGTTCAAGTAATTTATAATACAGGTCCTCGCGAATAATTAAAGACTAAGTTTCAGGAATTCGGTATCTTAACTCGGCACTCTCTATACATTCTTGATATACTCAAAAAGCTGGATTTAGTAAAAGGCCAAAATAATTTAAATGTGAGAAACAATAACAAATTGGTCATTCCATGTTTCAGGCTCACTGAGACTAATAACAGATTGTTAGGTAATAATAGTGTTAGGTTTTATAACAAAGTCCCGGAGCACATCACCGATTTGCCGGATAATGAACTCAAGCACCATATGATGCGGGTTTTGATGTCTAAAGTATATTATAGGGTGGATCGATATGTGTACGATGGTGACATCTGCAAATGACACCAATCTCTGTGCATCCACCAGGAACCAATATGTTTGTAAAAATATGTATGATGAAAATATAAACCAGATCGAGAATTTTGCAGCTTCTTCTCGATGACTGGATTGTTTTCCGAACCAGTGGTATTTTTGACGTTCATAAGCGCCTTCTTAGGGCCTAAATTTAATAAAGTATTTTTCATTTATTTTTTTGGTCAATTCTTTTTAAATCAGTTTCTCAAATATTTGACCCGTTTTAAAAAATATCGATATCTCCATTTATCTTATAGCTTATAGCTTTATCAAAGTTTTAAGCAACTATACAATTCTAAAGAAATTTGGTAAGCAAAGTTTTAAATGTGTTCTCTTCTGTACATTAAATATATTGTTGAGACAATAACCAACGAAGACTTCGCAGCATTGAGCTAGTAATTGCTAACAATTAGTATTAATCAGTAATAATTGAATTTACTGAATTAGTCCTATGATATCATTGAAAATATGCAAAAATAAAGTGTTTGCCATTCATCCGATGTATCTAATGTAAGTTATTCGTAAGTTGTTGACGTAAATAATTTTCCACCAACGCAAACTCACGTTTCTCGTAAATGTTATTTATGTCGACAAATTCAGTGAATTGAGTTTAATTACGTTCTATTGTGAATATGCAATCAGGGGTCTTACTTACCGCGTGTTCCACGGCATTCAGGTCGGACTCGTGATTGTGGTTTAGATCGCCAGCACCGTTGACAATTTTCCCAATATTCTGAAAAACATACTTTAATAAGAGTAAATAGCAATTAAAAGCTGCCTCTTTGTCCTACCTTCCTGATACGGTAACATACGAACGTGAGAAAAACACTTCTTTGTAACGTATCTTGACAGACGCTGTAAAAATATTTAACACGATATTCTTTCTTCTTTTCTTATTTTATTTTTGGCAACCAATATTCTGGTGAATTATTACCGCCATTGTCGAGTGGGTAAAGATATTACAACTAACAAAATGGTGGCCGTCTTGCTAGAGAGTTTCCTTTCCAGACTTTACAGAGAGTTTTTGTGGCGAGTCAGATAATCCATCCATGCTCCGTGCTATTATTTCCCATTGACTCCACTTATTTACAATAACCAAAATATATTACGTAAAACACCACCAATATTACAAAATACAGAGCCAAATAACACAAGATTATGAATAAAATAAATGAACCAGAACCTATTTGACCATAGCTAGGTCTTGGATTGGAATGTCATAAGCCTACCAGTACCTTAATGCATATATATTTCCTAACCAATTTTTACGGAACCTTATGTATCTCCTAAATCCAAAGTCCAATAGTAATTCAATTGAAATTGGACCATTTTAAAAATGACATCTTTTCAATAAAAAAACAAAACTGAAGTCGATTTATAAATGACGAGATTTTGCGGTAAAAAACAACACAAGCAAATTTAGAACTTTTGACATCGGTTAGAAAGGCATTCATTTTTGTTTTTACTACACGATTAACTAGATTATCTAAAGCCGTGGAAATACCAAAAAATATAACCATGTATACATTTGAAGCGATGATGGCTTACTTGATAGCGTGTTCGGAGACCGCGTCGATGGACGTAGGTTCGAATATTTGCAAATGAGTCGGAGCTTTCGGTGTAGGAAAATATCGTGGTAAAAGCATAGCATGGTGCTAGGGTTTTTTCTAAGTCCATCTGACTAGGCTACTATATTCAAGTTGAAATGGGATATAAGGGGGTGTCGAACAACATCGTAAGACTTGAGACACCCAAGCCAACCTCACCTGAACGTGGTGCACCCTGCTGAATAAAGAACGGGGCAATGGCGAAAGCGGGGTGGTAGGGTTTTACACAGCCTGACTGGGTCGCAACCACCATGTATATGGCGAAAAACTCGTCTTAGTTATTTGCTACTGCGGGTCGCGTTTCGGGATCAGCCTGTGCATATCCAGCTTTTCGCAGGCCGGCATGATAGTGGCGACCGGCGATGAATAGTGCGTCACTCGGTGGTCGCCATTGTTTTTAGATTGTACTATGCTTCCCATCAGGCATAGTGTAGTCATTTTGCCGTACTACAATAAAAAAAAAAAAAAGAAAATCTATCGCCAAACACCTGTTCGTGTGTTACGGCTTTACGGCATTTGCACTTAAGAGCCCGTCCGCTCAAGGTTTAGCGGCGTCCTGACTACATTATCATTTAACATCAGAGGGTATTATGGTCAAACACTAAAATTAAAAAAAACTGTATTCTAAATTCTTCTTTATGTACTATACTAACTAGCTGGCTCAGCGGACGTTGCCCTGCCTTGATAATAAAAAAATACCAAAATTCAACCGTAACGCCATTTACCGGTTCCAATTGTAAATCTAAACCATTCTTGAACCCTGAATCTGAACACTCACAAAAATTTTCATCAAAATCTGTCCAGCTGTTTATGAGGTGTTCAGTTACATCCACACGGACAGAAGAATTATATATACGAAAACAGCAATAGTACGAGTAAATAATTGTAGAAGTCATACATTTATCTGGAGTTGCTTTTTGATGCTGTGCGAACTGACACTTGTGTGAGTCTTTGTTGTACGCTTCTCCGTAGTGACCTTCATGTTGCTTGTCGAATTGGAAACTTTAGTGTAGCCGTTGGGCAGAGCTTTGCGCGTGTTCTGTTCTGTGTTGTGTATCGGTTGGAGCGGGTAACTTTTGTCGATACCCGCTTTTGTACGACGTTCTTCGAACATCTGACGGACCTGAGAGAAGAATCTACATCAAATAATCGCAAAAGTAATGTATCTGATTGAAGATTTAATATGGCAATACGAGGCATTCTCATAATTAGCAATAAACTGCTGCCTGGCGTTGAGACTTTGGGTTTTTTGACGTTTTTAACAAATAGCCATAAATTAGAATAAAATCAGATGGATTGCGTGCCTGTTTGTGTAGCACAAAAAGTGTAAAAAGAAACCAACGTAACTGAATCATATTGAAATTCGAAGCCATGTCGTATACAATGTAAGCAATACGATGCAGTTCGCTTAAGAATTGTTCTTAACTTTGGTTCTAAAACATAAGTCTTTGAAACCTTCATTTTGAGTTTATATTAATCGATTTATCAGTAATCTGAATTATATGTATTAGAATACCCTAATATTGTCTGTATTTATATATTCATTGTTCCCTATTATTAATATATATGTACTTATCATGTCATATTTCATATTAAACTTCTATTACCATTTTTTTTCCAAACTTATATAGCTTCACTACACGAAACACCACATAACATTTAATATGCACACCATCTCACGGTGCACACAACACTCTGGTTCCCGAGTGAAAATGAGCGCTGAAGGACTAGCCTCCAACAGCACACACGCTGACTCGGGGCCCATTTGCCACACACACACTTAACCATCAATTTGTATTTCTATTTGTCATTGTTTATATGTATGTTTTTTCTTTTTTAAATTGTACGTGTTTCATATTTACTTATGTGTGTTGCAAATAAATGTCTTTTCTTTCTTTCTTCCAATATTCTAATATTTCATTCTCACGTATTTCGCAATTATAGTGGTCAAATGTATGCAGCTTGGGAATGTAGCGCCAGTGCAGTCCATGCAATACGTGCTACAAGCATATATTTTAAAATTAAAAAAGTTGGTCATCAGCAAACACCCGGCAAATTGCAAACGCTTAATTCAATACTATAATTAATATTCATTAAAAAGTCAATAAAGATAATATGGAATAACACATTTACAAAGTATGTATACAAGCGGAAAACGTTTGAAATATACTAGTATAATAGATACGTTTTCTTTTTTAAATTGTACGTGTTTCATATTTACTTCTGTGTGTTGCAAATAAATGTCTTTTCTTTCTTTCTTTCAATATTCTAATATTTCATTCTCACGTATTTCGCAATTATAGTGGTCAAATATATGCAGCTTGGGAATGTAGCGCCAGTGCAGTCCATGCAATACGTGCTACAAGCATATATTTTAAAATTAAAAAAGTTGGTCATCAGGAAACATGCGGGAAATTGCAAACGCTTAATTCAATACTATAATTAATATTCATTAAAAAGTAAATAAAGATAATATGGAATAACACATTTACAAAGTATGTATACAAGCGGAAAACGTTTGAAATATACCAGTATAATAGAAATAATACACAAGTCATAGAGAGAAGCAGTGTGTAGTACACGCGCAAATATGCACAAGGGAGTCAAGAGTCGTGCCGCAGAGAGGACATAACGGCATAAGAGGCCGTCATGCCGTGTAACGTGACGGTATACGGGTCAATTTTATTATCAAAGCCCATCAATATAGATTTCACATCAATATGTTGTGGAATATTAAAAGCAATTTAAATAACTCAATTTCCTTATAATTCTATATGAAGATTACCTTTCCAGGTTGTGGCACAGGCTGTGGTGGCTGAGGTGGTGAGGTGACCACGCTGATACCGTTACTGGGCGAGTGCCGAACTCTATCGAGGGCTCGAGCCTGCTGCGCTTCGTAGAGCGAAGCAATCTTCATCTCCCGCTCTTGAAGTTGTTTTTGCTGAAACCTTGCCTGCAGAAAAAAATGTATATAGTTAATACGTGGTAAGAATGAAACTTTCAAAAAGAAAGCGAGAAGAACATATGTTTCACCGTTCCCCAAAGACAAGCGCGACACTGTTTTTATTCTACTCGACACAGTGTTTACGCCCAGCACTTTTCGTCACACAAAAAGGTTGCGGATCAGAATTATAAATCACTTCATTACTTTCTTGTCTAAAGAGTTTTGTATTAAATGCAGCTTTGATTTCTTAGAAGCGGTGTATCAACTCTAAGTGTAATAGCTGCTTGGAGTTTGAAATAAGCGAGCTAGATATCTAACTCTATTTTAAACAAGTATTGGGTAATTCAGTTTACAACTGACATAAATGTGTGGACAATTATACCTTTTGCAAAGCAGCAATTATGAGCAACACTCGCCATGTATGGATAGCTTACTACGGCGGGTTTTAAATTTGAAAGACGAAAACTTAAATTAGGTATGACAGACAATGCTTACGAAATAAGTGAAACGATTATGTAATTATAGTATCCGTTAATTTTATCCGCTTTCTAGGATTAGCGGTAGAGCAACAACGAACGGGAAAGTTTGAGTGTATAGGTTTTTTTTGGAACAAATTATTTCACTGCGGTTTTAGAGATTTTGAAATGTGGCTACACAAATCTCCGCGAATATGCTTTATTTTTTTTTCTCGAACTGACTACGCTATTGACCTAGCAAGGTAACAGCTTCACCGGATATGGCTTATGATTTTTTTCTTCGGTTTTATGATTCACTCACGACCGCTTTAGGTTGAGCGTCGAAGGCCGCGGAGGTCGTCGCCCACGCTTCGCTGCATTTGGCGGCAACCTGTCAATCTATACCCATTGTTCATTACAATACTTCCGCCATAGTGAACGGTAACATAGGAAGACTGTTTCTCTTGTAGGAGTCTCGTTTGATTTATGTTGTTAGATTTTGTGCCGCTATTATTTAAGTGTACCTACGCGTAGTTTTCATTTCTATGCAAAGACATTGATAAATTATAGAAATTGAAAGAGACGAGTCAAGGCTCCTCATAATAAGATACATTTAATAGGTTGGCATCGATTATTAAAGTACCTATGTTCTTTGTTATCTATTTGGTAAGGTTTGAAAGGATAATTTGACTGAAATGAAGATATTACCAATGGTACATGCGCTATTGATAGGAATTTAATTTAAAATATTAGATTTGTTGATGATATAAATATAGCTAGGTTGTTGTTACTAGGAAGTCAATAACAGTCATTGTGCCTTAGTTATGTGTCTAAGATAGATTGAAGTTAATATTAACATTGAAATTACATAACATAAATCATAGGATCGATATGATTAGTAAGCGTTCCACGAAAATACCACGTGGCCGATATAGTTAGCCTCATATTATGTCCAAGACAGCCGATTTAGCAAATTACCGTGAAGCCACAGGTCTCAAATCTATCATAATTGATATGCGTGACGCAGTCACGTTAGTCACTTGAATTGTGTTGTAGCTTTTTGTAATTGTCTTTATTTGATACTTATATTATTTGCACATCTCATTTATTGTTTAAAATCTAATATCAATTACCGGCAGTTGTATCTTTTTAAATTATAGCTCAGCAAAGTGACTGCACTGTGCCTGATGGTGAGCATAGTACAATCAAAAATAATGGCGACTACCGAGAGACATGCCATCCCTCGCCGGTTGACACTGTCATGCCGGCCTGCGTAAATGTCTCTTCACGTTACGCTTGAAGGACCCCATGTTATAATAGGAAGGAGGGAACACACTGGCCGGGAGATTGTTCCACAGCTTCACGGTACGGCAAAAATAAGAAGTTGCGAACTTTTTAGTTCGTGCCCAGATAGGATTTACCGTAAAAATATGGCTCCGAAGCCTAGCGCGCGTAGTTTGTTTATGAAAAGGAGAGGAAGAGATTTAATGAAATAGCTCTTCAGAACACTCGCCATGATACAGATTTTTTGATTTAAAGATTGCGAAGTCTCTTCATAATCTATCTATTTGGAGAGTAACCCTGTTAAGCTGCATCGTTTATTATCAAGTTTGATTATACTTCTGTATAGTTAAAAAGAGTTGGAGTCTAATACTTATAGTTTGGAGCTCACCGTGGCGAATATAACGTGGTAAAGTGTTTGGATACCATGTTGTTTGGCGTTGGTAGGCCTGAGCTTTCGGTGAAAGACAATATCCTGATGAAGCCATAATATGGCGGTAGGAATCTTTCTTCCACCCACCATGGTTATACACAATCTTAAAGTTGAAAATCTACCGCCAAGCACATATAGATGTGGTGCGTTCGAAACTAATTTCTTTTTCGATTTTCCGTATTACCATATTCGACATGGCCACATAATTTGAGGAAAAATTGTAATGAAGCTATGGACACAGATGTCATTGATTTGGTTATGTAACCCCCTTTATTTCACATTCGAAAACGTGGAAGATACTTTCAAGGATTGTTATAAAAAGCATGAAAAAAACATTCATAGTCTTTGAGTTTTATTCCATACTAACTACCCGCTCTAGCACCGCTTATTAATGAAGAAATTGAGACCAAATATTTCTTTTACAGTAAGACCATGTAATTAAATGAGGTAACTGAACAATTGAACGTTACAATATCAATTCTGTCAATATTTATAAAGGACCTTCTTACTGACTTTTGTCTCATTCACTCATTCGGTTATATATGTTTGTTAACCCAATTTTTTTACATTTTTCCAACGAATTTTCTAATATTATCTTTTATAGAAATATTTTCCGGACAATTACAAATGCAATAAAAAAGGATTAGCCAAATAGTTGCATCCGTTCTAAATTTTTATTTTTTATTTATATAGGTTAGGGGCTAAATATTGTATGGATTGTGTGGCGCGTAGTATTCCTCAACGTGGTTGCCTTGAAACGTAAAACTTTTTAAAATATATCTTATCCTCAACTAGGTGTGAACCTGAATGGATCACGACATCGCTACCCACAACATTGCCATATTTTAATAATTAAACCACAGTATAATATATCGTGGGTGGATCACATTCGATTGCAAACAGTCCAAGGCCCTTTTGTACTGTACCGTTTTCCATTCACAGACAATACGCGGAAGACCCAACGATAGGCAGTTATTATTTAAAGTTCGTTAGATAGTTTTTATGTCACTTAACTTGTCAATTACGTACTTGACTTGACTTTATATTCATTCACAGTTAGTCAAATTTAATAGCTACCTACATAAGTCCTGTTTGTATGAAATAATACGTTATTTAAATAATAAATTTGTATGTACAGAATACGGGCAGACAACAGACAAGAACGAAATTTTGCATTGGAGTTCTTTATATATGAATAAGAATTTATATTTTTTATAAATTATTTTATAATATTCATCTCCTAAAACAGTGGTTGCTAAGCTCTTAATCCAAAAGAGTCCAATATAAACATTACAAATATATTTATTCAAAGTGCCTATTTAACTTAGCTTTGATTTAGTAGATACATGTTCATGTATTAGTTCTTGTTCATGGAACTAATAGGATTAAAAGTATCGTTTTGAGCTTGCTTTTACTAAAAGTCTTTTTTTGCGAGCGACTAGCCGTGCTATTTTGTCGTTTGTCGACCACGCCCCTAAGAGGTTAGTAACTAATGATAATATATATATAACTTATGATAAGTTCCTGAGATGTAAAATAGAAAATCCATTAGAGCACATAGTTAGTACCTTTATAATATTGTTAACATAATTATGACAGTTCTTAAGAGTCTCACTGCTGGATCAAAGGCTTCATCCCCAAGGAATGTGCGGGCCTAAATAGCTAACCCTAGTTCTAGCTCTAGCCCACGATGTATAGTCCGAGAAATTCAAATTCTTTCATCTTTCCCACATACGGTTGTATTATATATTTGAATAGCCTTATTACAAAAAATAAACCAATTTCAAATTTAACTGCTTTTTACGAAATAGCTAGAGCAAGTTATTTTTATTGATTAGAAGTTATGATTTATTCGTTCTGTTCTATGATTAAGGCACATTACACATACAGTAACTTGCTAGGCAAGTTCGAACAACATTGTAAGCTCGAGACCACAAACTTAAATCCTTACGATAGGGATGGTGATCTGAGATCAGTTAATTGAATTATCGATTTTTAGACATAGAAAATCGATCAATTTAATCGAGTTTAATTTAAATCGTCCGTGGGGTCCGCTAGTAATTTATATTTTTTCAATTATATGAAATTTTAAATAAAGGTCATCAAAAACAAAAAAAAATAAGATATAGACTTTGAATAATCGATCTTCTTGACTTCGTTTTTTTTTGTGAATTGATTTCACAGACCACGATTCAGATCGATTTAAAAATCGTTTTTTTAGCGAAGAATCGTCATCCCTGCGTTACAGAGGAAGCGGTTACGTCTACCCCTGTATTGTTGGGTATCTCGGCACGCAGCCAGTCGAGTGTAACCCAGTCGTTCCGCTATCCCGGTCACGAAGTCACTTCACTTATTCTCACGGTCAACTTTAATTAGCTTAATTTACTATTATAATATGTATATTATTACTATTATTTATGTACTATAATATGTATAGTAGGCAATGATGAGGTTAAGTAAAAAAATCTAATCTTTACTCTTTATAACAGTAGTACAGAGTACTTATATATTTTAAAAAGGTTAATTTTTTCATTCCTTTGCCAGTTTCATTGGTAAACATTTGTTCTATCATTACGCATCTATAAACTATACTAGGCTAGGCAGAACACAATTTTTCTCTACCCTTGACACCTCTTTCGCGTTCTTTACATTAACTCGTCGTCCTTAAATCACTCATACAAAAGCGTTAGTTTCGATATCTTTTCAATTTCCTTACAGTTTCACCACTTGCTTACAGTACCCGGGTTTGATTTTGCACGTCGGGGAGAAGTACAAGAAAGTCGGCTAAGTTCGGTTTCGTATAGCATTACCTTTGTCTATCGCAATAATTGCGCTGTGCGACAGAGAAAACGCTCTACAGAAACGACGCAAGCCGATCTTAGCCGAGCGTCTCACTCTTTTCCCCGGACGTGCCAAATCAAATTCTGAGTACTGTGCCTAGTCAATCTCGGCGGACCCCGATTTCTATTTTCACACGCATTCACCGTTTTATATCTTAATTGTCATTATTTATTTTCTCACATCAAAATTTCAAGTATTCAAAGCAATAAAATAAGTTGGTCATTCTGCGTAGACTCTCTTCTAGATATTTCGTTCTTAGTAAGATTTACAGGCTTTATATTAATAATGAATTACGTCAACGTTGTTGTATTATCATGTGTTAACAGCTATCAATTATTCTGCTATTGGCTAGTTTGCTGTTTTATGTCAAATAAGTATTTGGTGTTCCTATCGGTACTTGTGCGTACGTAAATTGAAGTGCTCTTTTCAGACTTATTGAATGCCGCATAGTGCGTGCTTGTCCGCACATTACGATAATGCCTGTTGACCATTACTAATTAACGGAAATGGATAATCAATATGGATAATAATGAGTTCACTGATAATTTGTTATCCATGACGTTTATATAATACACTAGTATCCTCCCAAGACTTAGTCTACATTTGTATCTTTTTAAAATTTGTATTGTAGTCTGGTAAAACTATTTTTCAAATAAAATTAAATGTTATAAAGTCACTCTACATAACATTAGCTATCAATGAAAGTCTCGTCAAAATCGGTCCATATGTAAGTCGGTCTTCCATTCGGAGATGGTCCCGAACAAACAGATAGGCAGGCAAAAGTTATAAAAATCGATTGTTGTTATAAGTACCATTTTATATCAATTTATTAAACAGCTGTTTGAACACGGCGAAGGAAAATATCTCTGAGCTAGAAATCGCCGATACGTCGTGAGCTGGCGTGTTAATTATGCACATACCATAATTCGGGACGAGGCCTGTGACCCTGCGATGGGTTTGTTACAGGCTGGTGTGAGATGTGATAATGTTATTTTGACATTACAAACACTGACACTTCAATTTTATTTATTTATACAGATTACATAATTACTTGTTATCGTAATGAACGTCTCTAGTTACTTTTAAAGACTTTTATTTTGTGTTACGGTTGTCGAACGGTGTTACCTGTTCTTCTCTACTATATCTATGAGCCGTGCTTGCGCTCGTAAAATCATAAATCCCCGCTGTATATAATTTAGGATTGACCTTCAAATAATCCTTAAAAGCGAGTAGATCACCTACGCCGCCCGATGTAATGTAAACAAAGCTAAGTCATTACGCGATCAAGTCGCGAACAATGCCCATACACGACCGACTCGAGCACGAACTGTGCGCCGGCCGCTCACTCTGACTCACCCAACCGTCAGTCAACGACCTTAGGTATTAAGAGTGAGGTGAAATCACGATAACAACACACATACTCATGTTACGTCTGTCCTTTAATCTTAGTAAGAGCGAATATTCAAATTTAAAGTCGCTCAAAAATATATTTCGAATGGTGGTAGAGCCACGCTGAAACAATTACTGGTTTCAGCATGAATGGGTCGGCTCGTCCTGGGTAGTGCCACCCTCTCGCAGAATACCGACGTGAAGTAACAGTGCTTGCATTGTTGCGTTTCGTTCGGTCAGTGAGAGCGCCGGAGGCCCACCTCCCCTCCCCTCTCCTCGCTCCTCTCCCCCTCCCTCCCCCTGTGTGGCAAACGCCTCTCCTCTTGTGTTCTGTGTGTGTGTTGTTGGTGTCCACGGACGGTCGTGATCACTTAACATCAGGTGACCCAACTGTTCGTTTGCCACCTAATAAAAATAAAATTATATTGTGGTAGTAGGGATTTTTTCTAAGTCCGCATGTTTCGCTACCACCTTTAAGCCGAAAATCTGTTGCCAAGCATTTGTTGGTGTGTTCCGGCAGATGCATTTGATAGCCAGTCTCCGTGTAGGGTTAGTGTATTTACCATAGACTACGTTTCAGACTGTGGTCAAATACTCGCCTATAGAGTATCTTTAAATTATTTCACTAGCTTCCCGCCCCGTCTTACCGATTTGCCGGACTGTAAGTTTAAGCGTCATATCAAGCGGGTTTTGGTGTCAAAAGGCTATTATAGAGTGGTTCAATATGTGAAAGATGGTGATGTCTGGAATGGACTCACCTCTCTGCATCCACTTAAAACGATTGTATAATGCATCGGAAATATATAGATATGTTAAAAAGATGTACCCGATCGAGTTTCTTTCCGGTTCTTTTCGATGACTGGGTTGTTTTCGGAACCGGTGGTAGTTTTGACGTTCTTAAGTGCATTATTAGGGTCTAAACTGAATAAAGTATTTTTGATTTTATTTGTCTTGTTACTGGTGTAGAAACGAAGAAAATGAAACCGAATCTTCAATTTACAGTACGACTATGTACTGATATATGATGACAATGACGATGAACGAACGTCAATCTGTCAATACTGTCAATATTTTAAAATATTTCCCTATTATATTCTGACTCACTCACTCATCCACGTTTTATATGGTTATTTTACCGTAGAAATTTTTCACATTTCCATAAGATTTTTCAAAACTTATCCTGACAATTACAAGCACAATAAACGAAGTGATGCGTTGAATTATACATATATTCCGCAATTGATTTTTA
This sequence comes from Antheraea pernyi, assembly GCA_015888305.1. Lineage (NCBI taxonomy): Eukaryota > Metazoa > Arthropoda > Insecta > Lepidoptera > Saturniidae > Antheraea > Antheraea pernyi. The sequence continues at coordinate 28,407 of MU161328.1, read as the reverse complement.
TTTGTATTGATTTACATACTTTAACCACCTAAGTAATATTATATATGTGAATGTGAGGTTGTGTGTTACGCTTTCAACCCTAAACTACTCAAGGGATCATCGTAATGTTTTGCAAACACGTTGTAAGTGCTGGAGAAAAGGTCATAAGGAACCCGTCATCTGGCAAAAAAAAAACCAGAGATGGACAACTATCTTTTACTAAATGAATGAAACGAAGCCGCTGCCAAAAGCTAGATATTTTAAATAATAAAAAATAAACTGGCAAACATTTTGAAACGTCAAAAAAATGTTAGTCTTGAAGTTTCTTAATAAAGAAAATAGCTGTGTCCGTGGTTTTGTACGTACGTTTTGTGTTTTTTTTACTACTGTATTTTTTTATAATTATTATTTGCTATAATAAATAGTTAAATTACAGTAAAATCGATAACGCGAAATTATTCTTAGTTCTAATGTTTATGTAAAGCAATTTTCACACAAATCGCTTAACGGTACAGTAGTTGGTGCATTGTACCATAGATAAGAATAGTATGCATTGTACCGCCACCTAGTGGCTAGCTATAACAAATGAATAGCATAGATATTTGCTCCGTGAGAAAATCTGTTTATTTAAGTTTATCGAACGCAGATATGTTTAAAACAACAACATTTTTTACAGTTAATTATGGAATTTAATTGTGACGGCGGCAACGTTTAACTCCTACTAGATAAATAAGAAAGTCTGTGAGAGTGAATAGATGTTTTTTACTTTTGTTACTTTTAGTAATACATTAGATTTCTTTAATTTATCCAGAATTCGGCACCAATATTACGACAAATGTAAAAAAAAAAGGGAAAATCCCGCCATCTCAGAGTTATCTTAGCGAGCGTTGTATAAGTCATTAGAGTTAGACGAATATAATTTAATATATAATTTATCATTTATCATATATATTAATACGTAAAGCCTAATCTTTGTACCCCTGTTTAATGGAATTGGGCGAACAGATGAACGTGAAACTTGGCATAGTTAAAGTTTATATGGAGGAGAAGTGCAGAAACCTATTTATTTTATATAAAATGCATTAGAAGTACATTAAATTAATTAAAATATGCATTACTCACACTAATGCTTCAATTTTACACAACATATACACACATGTAAATAAAAAAGACAATAATACATCCGTCAATAAAGAACTTCAAAAAAGGTTGCGAAAGAGGTTGCAATGCTCGACTGTATGTATTATTTTACACTTACGTTCCAATTAC
>MU161328.1:2010-25637 GCA_015888305.1 Antheraea pernyi | reverse complement strand
ATTCGACCATAATTCATTGATTTTTTAAAGTTTGAACTTTATTTAAAATATTATAATAATAGTTATATGTTATGATATCATTGTTGAATGTAGAATGAAAAAGGGTAATTGGAACGTAAGTGTAAAATAATACATACAGTCGAGCATACCTCCTTCACAACCTTTTTTGAAGTCCTTTGTTGACAGATGTCAAAATGTCTTTTTTTTATTTACATGTGTGTATATGTTGTGTAAAATTGAAGCAGTAGTGTGAGTAATGCATATTTTAATTAATTTAATGTACTTCTAATGCATTTTATATAAAATAAATAGCTTTCTGCACTTCTCCTCCGTATAAACTTTAACTATGCCAAATTTCACGTTCATCCGTTCGCCCAATTCCGTTAAAAAGGGATACAAAGTTTAGGCTTCACGTATTAATATATATGATTCCTTTGCCACGTCTGTCTACTGTTCGCGATAAGCTCAAACACTACTGAACGGATTTTCATTCGGCTGACATTACCATTAGATAAACTGGTACATGAGGTAGGATCAGGTATATAATTTTTCAAGGATTTACTTATTATCAGGGCGGGACAACGTCCGCGGGCCCGCCAGTGTGTATAAATAAAACATATTTTTATATTACTGTATCAAGACTTCAAATAAAGTTGGACGTATTGATTCTGACAAATTAATTTAAGTGTGTCTTTTAAGTTCTGGCCTTCACTTTAAGATGTAACCTAAAATATTTGTATAGGCTTATAAAGGTTATTACCAACTACTATTGTCCTATTATTTCGATAAAAGGAAGAACTTGAAAAATCTAATTTCGCACGCCTAAACTTAGCTTTAAACTCTCATATAAGCATTATCTATTGCAATTTCAAACTCAGTAATTAAAGTGACGTATAATGTACCTATTCACGCAGTTCTATTGTAAGCTCCGTTTATTGGTGTGTATTTTTTTTCAATCTTTTTATCTTCTAAACTTATATTTGTTTTGTTTAATCCTAAATTTGTGGTTACAGTAGCTATATCTCTTTAGTATGACCATCCGTGACGTGTTATGTGTGGCTGTGTTATTTGTTTGTTCGTTTTATATTTTATTTACATTAATATGACCGACTGAACGTCCGTTTATCATCATATAGGCTCCCATCGAAAATTAGCGCTGCAGTACTACTTACTGTATTGCTGATTTTTGCTTAATGGGTTCGCCAATTGTTGGACATCTATTTTTCATTTTTAAAACATATATTTTTTCTGTCTAATTAGTGTGTATAATTTAATTTAATTGCATGGTTGTTCAAACAATAAAGTATTTCTTTCTTTCTTTCTTTCTGGTTCCTAAAAATAACATCAAGGATTAAAAGATCTATCCATGATTTAATTGTTACTTTACCTTAGGGTGAGACAAAGTCAACCACCCATTCCTTATAGAGTTGGGGTCGGCATCTTCCAAAGAGATAGAGGATAAACTTCGAGGTCCCTTCGATTTCCAGTGCTCTGGGTCCCACCAGTTCACATGGTCCAACGACCGAGATATCTTGCTATCCATTTCTTTTTAAAATATCGATATTCGTGTATCGACAAACACAGTTTTAACGAAGTGGTTAAAACTAAGCAATAATAAGAATCAGTTATTACTCGGTAAATTAAGAAATTACACTTTGTTTATATAATATAAAAGAAAACTTTCTGTTTATAAGAGAAATCTTAAAGACTTGGAAATAAGACTGAAATTTATCAAAATTGAGTGAAATCTATTAATTTCTATTCACTAATTGTTACATGTAGTACTTAATAAGGCCGAAAAACCACTAAATAAATAGCAGTAATAGTTTTACTAATAGAACCGTAGTAAATTTAAACAAAGAGTACTTTTCGAACCCACGCGACGTGTCGTAACCCTCGATTTTAGGGGTTGAATGAAACTGACAGCCCTATGTAGTTTGTATGGATTCTGTTACTAAGCGACGGCTACACGTGGCCTTCAATGTCAACCATTCAATAAATAATCAGTTCTTAGTTGTTAGAAGCTCGTCCATTTTAATACGATGCAATTATATAATTATATACAATATTTTAATAGTGAAATTTGATAAGATCTCAAACGCAAGAATGGATTTACATTTATTGATATATAAACTACTGAAATTCCCGTCAAAATCCAGTCGTTTCGGAGATTACTCGGAAATAGATAGAGCGACAATAATTTTATAAATTGTTTTTTTTAGTAGCAGTAGCTTGTATGCTTTCATATCCGGTCAGAAATAAGCTGTTATTTTGTACTTAACATACAGACACTTCATTTTTATTTTATGTATAGATTCATAAAATTTGTATCAATTATTATTAAACATGCATCAAAATCTTCAGACATATCCAAGAAGATTTTTTTAATTATGTTACAGGGGGCAAACGAATAGGCGGGTCACCTAATGGTAAGTGATCACCGCCGTCCATAGTAGACATTAGCAATACCAGGGGAGTCGCAAGTGCGTTGCCAGCCCTTTAAAGGAGGTGGTACTCCAGCGCTCTTACTGAACGGAACGAACCCAACAATGCAAGCACTGTTACTTGACGTGGGTGTTTCTGTGGGTCGGATGGTAGTACCCCGGGCGAGCCGACCCATTCATGCTGAAACCAGAAATAGCTTCAGCGTGGCTCTACTACCTACAAATTTTTTGTGCTTTAGAAATGACCTTCAAGATATGACCCAAGGAATGATTATTTTTAGGCTTCCGTATCATATATCGATCGTATTAACAATATATCTTCCATCGTATTGTTTGTTAGTCGAGCTGTGTTTGCGGTAAATAATGCTCGACATAAACTGCGGAATCAACCAGAGCAATGTCATTGGAAACAATTGTCGAACGTTCTCGAATTACTTGCGGCTTCGTACTCAACACAATGGATCCATTTACCTGTTTCTCTCGCTTACAATACGCATCTTTATGTAGGAATTATAACAGTACTAATTACGTACTAAAACCCATCAAAGAGCTACACAAAGTGTTACGAGTGGATTTGATATTTAATCAGCAGACATGTTAAGCTCCGTTTTAACTAGATACAATAGGTTTTAATTATGAATTATTAATGAATACGAAATACCATCTGAGTACTCATTATAGTTGATAGCAGTTCTGACGAACCAATGCTTTTATAAGAATTTAAAAAAAAATCTGTGGAAAAAGGATAGAAGAAAACCGAAATGATAATTAGTCAGTGCTGAGCCTATTTAGATTCGAAATCTTGTGAATGAACCGCAGCGTCCGGTGAAGGAAACTATAATATAGTGGTATTATCTACACTTGTCAATCCCCATACATGTAACATCAGATGAGATTCGAGTCAAGAAACCAAAAAAGGATGAAAGTCCCTCTCTGATGTAGCGTATAGATTAGACCATATTTATTGTATGCCCGTTAACTCCTACTGCTACAGCCACGGCTATTGGGTTTACGAATACAGACATGGTACAAGAAGGATTATTTAATTTTACAAAAAATATAGGTTGAAATATAAGTAGTAAATAAGTATATAAGTAGAATATAATTAATTTCCTAAAGAAATGATAAATGTTTGCATATGTTAAAAATGTAGGAATTCTTATATTTATAAGAATACTAGCGGGCCCTGCAGACGTTGTCGCGCCTTGATTATAAAAAAATCATTGACAATACTAAGCCCTTCCTCATGAATCACTCTATCCACTGGTGAAAACCGCATGAAAATCCGTTCAGTAGTTTTTGAGTTTATCGCGAACAGAAATGCATTATTTATCCGGAGAAACCCTTTAAAATGGACTATAAAGTCTTAGAGAGAAACGGTGCAAATATTAAATACATCTGGGTTTGTTAAAGAAATGTTTATAATAGAAGTAATGAAACTTGCGAAAGCAAGATCGAAAGTGATGTATTGACAACAATGCCTCGCGTCACCAAATAAGGAATTGGTCGTGACTAATCTGCTATGGATTATTCTTTGTCCATAAACATACAGGCCTGTTGGAGGCACGTGGGCGCCGCTAACCTTTCGGATTCATGGGACACAGCTCGTTTTGACTCGAATTAACAATGATTTTTAGATTTCATGTGTGAATCGTGTATGAAATTTAGAAAGTATGTTTTCATTTATAGCAAAGCTCTCCATTTGGTGGTATAAAATCAAAGTTAACAAACTCTTTATATTGCGTTTCAGGATGTATGACAATAATCCGATGATAACAACTAATTATCAATTAGGAGTTAAAACTTGCTTTAAGTAGCACTTTGCTAACTAGACGACTATTGATCGATTATATTAGTTTATGCTTTTTACTACCATCTGCTCGAGCACAGCTTTTGATTCCGTTCACTGTTATACATAGGCCTCTGAAAAAGTATGCCAGAACGATCAGTTTTCCATAAGATTTATAAGATCATCGGTCCCTTTTATGTCTTACGATCCGTGGTTACCTCTTGATAACTCTTCGGCCTAAACGGTTTTTTTTTTTTCGAACTGACTACGCTATTGATCAAGCAAGGTCTTAACAGCTTCACCGGACTACGGCCTAAACGGCTATCTGTTCTACTGTTCACCTACTGCCAGTCTAGCAGTTCTGAAAGCTATATTATTCTATTGTATATAGACAAGGTAAATATTTTGTAGAAAATAAATGGTTCTTTTTGACTTATTGGAATTATTTATAAGGGCCATGAATGTAAAAAGGATAATTTCGAAGATTTATTTTTATTTTGTTTTTGGCAAGATTACTCCCATTGTCGAGAGTAATATTATTATATTACTAGTGTCTTGTGATAAATTCAATGTTCTAAAAAGATGGTGGCGCTCTTGTTAAAACTTTAAAAATTAAAAATCTGTTTATTAAAAAAATTTGTACATTTTACAAATATTTTTTTTTACAGTGGCAACCAAACTAGGCAGAGCCTGTATCTTGGTAGCCAGAAAACGATTATACAGCGTGTTTTACAAGAAGCACATTAGCGGGCCATACTTGTACATATTCAAACTTACAAGCTAAAAATTGTTATTAATATGATTTGACAAATAAGTCTATATACTTTCTAGAGAGTATTTGTGGCGTCTTCGACTTCTTGTTCCGTGGTTTTATTATCTTTCATCTAGTTCACTTGTGCACAATAACCTCATTATATTACGGAAAATGCCACGAGTGTTACAAAATATAGAGTTTAAAAAAATAATTGTTTTGAAGAATACCACGAATCTAATGTTTAATTATTTCTAATTTGTAGGTAGGTTGTCACTGTAGGTGTTAGAGCCACGCTGAAGCTATTACTGGTTGCAGCATGAATGAGTCGGCTCGACCGGGGTAGTATCACCCTCTCACAGAAAACCGACGTGAAGTAACAGTGCTAGCATTGTTGCGTTTCGTTCGGTCAGTGAGAGCGCCGTAGACGCACCTACCGGAGGCCCAACTTCCTTCCCCATCCTCCTTTCCCCAACACAGGCTGGCAACGCACGCAAGTGTCTATGGACGGTGGTGATCACTTAACATCAGGTGACCCATCTGTTGGTTTGCTTCCAATGACATAAAAAAAAATATATTAAATCGAGCTAAAAAGAAGCACTTAAGGTTTCTATTATTAGTTATTTTGTAACTCAGTTAAGGTCAAGTTAAGGTTATAAAAATAGTACCTACATTTAATAAGAAAATCTGAAAAAAATATATAAGTTATCTTTATTAACTCTCATTCATATACAATCATTAAAAAAATGTTTGACGGATATTTGTTACTCTTTTAACCAAAAACTATATGGATTTTAATGCAACTTTACAGTAATATAGCTTTATACATGAAAATAACACGTACACGATAATTTAGAAAGATGATTAAATTTACCATAATATAGAGAAGTGTTAAGTGAGTCGGAAAGAATCATGCCATTTGACAGTATCTTATGTGCTATATAAATCGTTATTTATCACAAAAGTACATTAATATATGTTGATATATAGGCAGACGGATTGTTTATATAGTTGGGGTGTAAGGTGTGTCAAATAACATCTAAGACTTGAGACATCCAAGCCAACCTCACCTGCACGTGGTGCACCCTGCTGAATAACGAACGAGGTAATGGTGAATGCGGGGTGGTAGGGTTTTACAGCCTGACAGGGTCGCAACCACCATGCATATGGCAAAAAAGCCCGTCATAGTGATTCGCTTTTGCGGGTCGCGTTTCGGGATCAGCCTATGCATATTCAGCTTTTCGCATGACAGCGGCGACCGGCGATGGATAGTGTGTCATTCGTTGGTCGCCGTTGTTTTTGGATTGTACTGTGCTTACCATCAGGCACAGTACAGTCATTTTGCCATGCTACTATATAAAAAAAAAAGTTTCTACAGTGTCAATAAAACTATGATTTTATTTGTACAATTCAATCAAAAATTATGTAAATAAAATCGAAACTATTATGAATAATGTAAATATTAAAGCCTTTACATGAACATTAGACCTTGGTAACGATCTCAAATGGCACTGTTTAATTTGTCCGCGTCCGCCTTGGCTTCCACCCACAGTTGCTGAATCAGGTACAAGTGTATCTGATTCAGGCTGGTGCACTGATTGTTGATATAGAATGCATAAACGTGTTTACCCACTGTTATTACAATTTGCTTGTTTATTTTGAAGTCAAATACCTTGAAGACAAGTTTAATTAGCGTTGTGTGATTTAGTGATAATATCATTTAGTTGTATTATTGAACTACATAATTTAATTTCGAATTTATCCTTGTCTAGCTTCTGCTCGCGACTTCGCGTGGAATAGTTGTCGTTTACGAAGCACGCGCAGCGGAAACTCTTACAAAGGAAAAAAAAACGATTTGAAATCATTCTTCATTGGTGCTCCGCTCCTATTGGTCATAGCGTGATGATATATAGCCTATAACCTTCCTCGATAAATGAGGTATATAACACTGAATGAATATTTCAACTAGGACCAGTAGTTCCTTTTTTTTTTTTTTTAACGTGGTGAAATCCCTTATGGATACGCCACCCTCCCGGGGGAGAGGGTGGGTTATGTCCGAGTCGCACGGACTAAAACCCCACGGTGTACCGACAGACCGTTTTGTGGGGGCGGCAAGGGATCGAGCGAGCTAATCAACCTTGTAGAGCCGCCCCCACGGTCCGCCCGGCGGAAGGTGACCGCCGGGCTCCTACCTATAGAGGGACAGACCGGGTACACACCGGCTGCCCCCCCTCGTCCGCCGAACCCGTGCAATGAGGAGATGGGCCCCCCGGCCCATCCCCTCAGGTCCGGCTACGGTGGCAGGAGGAGTTGGGCGAAGCGCCTTCTCCTCCTGCCTGTCCTCCTTTGGCGGAGACGGCCGCTTTGAGGGTCTGCCTCGCGGGCCCTCTCCGCCTCCTCCTTCTGCGAGATGACCTCCTCGCAGAAGGAGGCCATCGCTCGCCAAGCCTGTTCGCTGCCGAGCATGGCCGAAACCACGCTCGGCAGCGATAAGTCCGTTCCCACGGCCGCCGCCAGAATGCGGCGCTGCTCCCCCCACGCAGCACACTCAGACAACGTGTGCTGCGCGGTATCTTCCTCAGCGCAGCACTCGTGGCAGGCGGCCGTCGGCTCCCTGCGTGCGATCCGGGGCAGGTACCACCCGAAACAACCGTGTCCAGTGAGTACCTGCACCAGTCGGAACGTCAGGGAGCCCCACTCCCTGGCAGTCCACTCCCGCAGGACCGGGCGGACGGCGTCCACTGTAAACCGCCCGAATCGCTCGTCCGCCAGGTCCCGCTGCCCCCTTTCGACGGCGTCCCCCCTGAGACGCCGTCTCTCCACCTCTACCTCCCTGGGAGCCGGAGGCTCCCCCCTTCGTTTCCTCGCCGCCGTGAACTCGGCTTTGAAGTGATTTTTGTTTTGTACGAAGAAAATAATTTATTAAGAAAGCTGGTACATAAGTATAAAAATGTGCGATTGCTTCTCATCATATCTATGATTGTTACGATAGCATTATACCTATAAAAAGTTACCATATAGGATAAGTATAAATATTAGTTATTTTTTATATATATTACTAGCTGTGCCCGCGGTTACATTTTATCTTTACTGCTTAATCCCCTATGAAAAAGCATTATGATACGTAATCTACATTATACTTTAAAAAGGTTCCTATCTACCAGGCTGATCATTTTATTTATAAACTAGCTGACCGAGCCACGCGTTGCTGTGGCTCAACCTCACTAACTTTGTTTTGGTGTTTGTACATTTTGGATCGTCTAGAAAATCTTTTATACGCGTGCTAATTTTTCATTACTAAATTACAACATATTTCTGTTTATAATTAAAACACACATTAAACAAGATTTCAAGAATCGATATAAAATATTAATTAGCAACCGTGTATCCTTAAAGAATCATAAAAGATTTGATAACGCCTCGTCCTTAATGTTACGAAGTCACGGACGTTGAAAATAGATAGCCTATAATATACCGCGTAATAACACTGGCATATTGCAACTCCGTCATAGATATTATATAATTCGCTGGATTATCAAATCTTCGTATTTCAACGCAGCCATGCCTGAGATTACCCCCTACAACGTCACAAACTCAGACTAGTAGTTTCTGAGATTAGCGCGTTCAACGAACCAAACAGCTTTATAATATTAGTGTAGATTACTACTTTTCTCTCCTACTTAACTCGGGCCGTCATTAAAATTACAATAACTTTTGATAGAGTGGACCGAGTTTAATGAAACAAAGACTAAGTTATTCTCGAGGATATGCATTCGTAAAGTTTTATTCACTTCTTGGTGTGGTTTTATTGTGAATCTAGTACTTTAGCAGTGATGCGTGTTCATACAAACAGACAGACAGACAGACATTTCTAAAAATGATTGAAATGTATTCTATTACTTCTTCCTAGACACCTGAAACATTTCTTTTTTCACGAATTCCGACAAAATACAGACACGTTAGATTAATCTTATCATTACATAGTATAAAACAAAGTCCCCTACCGCGTCTGTCTGTTTGTCTGTTCGCAATAAACTCAAAAACTACTGAATGGATTTCCATGCGGTTTTCACCAGTGAATAAAGTGATTCATGAGGAAGGTTTTGGTATATAATTAGTCAAAGATTTTTTTATAATCAGGGCGAGACAGCGTCTGCCGAACCCGCAAGTTATATGTAGATAGGAGAAGATGTATATTTCCTTTCCTTTAAATAAAAACAAATGAAAGACCGAATCAAAGCGAATAAAGAAAAAGCGACATTTTATAAGTAGAAATCAAACTGCAGCCTAAATTAATAAGCTTACAAAATGTATTCATCGTACAAATATTACAGATACAAGAATATTAACTTTGAGTTATTAAATGGGAATAATAATAATCGACATAAATGGTCATGAACAGTAATGTGCCGCGGTGCGGTCGCCTCGTGAATTCGGTCGCACTCGGTTAGTGTGGAAAGCGCTTTAGAAATGGCTTCTGAGAAGGAGAAAATGGCTGCGGCCGAAACCAAGTCGCCTTCCGCTAGGCGGAATTGTGCCTCACCTGGGAAAAAAGGTAATTAATATAAATACACTTATAATATAATCAAAAATACATACTTTTTAAACTGACTTTTGTTATGCTTGTATATTTACCAGCTAGTTCCCGTCTGCTTCGTTGGGCTTTAGAAAAACGGGTCAATAGATAAAAAAAGAAGTCAAGAAACTTGTATGAAAAAATCCGTATCGAATAGTCATTGCGGTATATCGATACGTTTGGTAGTTTTAACGTGATTGATCCTCAAAGAAACTATATTTTCATTATATTATTTTTTTATATTATATGTATATAGGTAGGTTACTCGTTAAGACCAAACGAATTTATTATTTAGTCTGGTAAGACTAGTAGATTTTGTATAAAAAGGAAACATGTAACAGGACACGAGGGTTGTGTACGATTGGGCATTAATCACCATACACCAGATGTAACATCCGTAATTGTAGCACGCTTAATTTATCCCGCTTCAATGCTCAAGGCATGCATATATTCGGTCTCAGTCAAGGTAGCAGGGTATCTGTACAGGAATGGACCACTATAACTTTCTTTCGTATGTACTATACGAAATCAGCCATTGTATATCTATCGGCCGAGACGCCGGCAGATCAGAATGCGGGCATTGGTTTATAAATCTCTCCGTGGTTGATGTCTTTTCTTGATTGCAGTGTTTTTACTGTCAGATGTAGTACTGACACTATTATGCTCCAGTACAAATACGAGACATTTAAGCTTTACATAATTACATTTTTTTTTACTTATTTATTAATTAGTTTTTATGGAATGTACTATGTAATATAATGTACTTTAGTATTAACTAGTGCGTCCGGCGGATGTTATCCCGCCCTAATAATAAAAACCTTCCTCGTGAATCACTGTATCTACTGACGAAAACCCCATGAAAATCAGTTTAGTATTTTTTTAGTTTATCATGAACAGACAGACAGACGTGACAGACGACTTTGTTTTATAATCTGTAGTGATAATAATTTGAGACATTTACTTCAAAACATTTGAGAAACTTCTAACGCACAGGTAACCATGCCAAATATGTTGTATTATATAACAAATATTAATTAAGTATAGCAAACACTAATACTTAACTCGAAAAATAACTAAACGAAGAAATATTAATCTAATATATATCCACCGTAATAATATAAATGAAAAAGTAAATCTGTCTGTCTGTATGTTTTTTATCTTTTCACGACTAAACCACAAAACCGATCGCAATGTAGTTTGACACAGATGTTGCTTGGGATCTCAAGATACTTTTCTACTAACTATTTATAAGAATAGAGAATGGGCAAGTATAGGACCTTACAGGACTATAAATTTAATATACACAAGAGTGCACAGATTTCAGTAAATCATAACTATAGGGAAATATTGAACTAAAAATGTTGAGAAGCAACTGTAGAACTCAAAATTTAGGATTATACGATTTGTATGTGAGTAACGCAATAACAATGAGTATATTTAAGAAAGCTCCTAGATCTCGACAACAGCACCACCTACAAAGTCCAATTATAGCTAAGACCCACCCAGAAGATTTCATAACAACATACAAAGTTACCAAAATCGGTTAAAAGGCTTCTTTATAAATTTACTACTATGGAAAAACAATAATTAAGGAATTATTACGAAATTAAAATAAAACATTCATTCGAGTGAAACTAACCTCAGTATAAAAATAGGCCGGTCAAACATAAATCAAACTATCGATTCACATATTGGTAGCCTCCAGGTGTGCAAGGTGAAGGAAAAATAGTACGGAAATAAACCAGTAACGTTCACTTATACGACTTCGCACCTTCACGGTCGATGTCGCGAATCGGCTTAGTTCAAAGTCAACGTGATTGCTGCTCTATTCGATCCCATTCTCTACTGTCGTATTCTACCATTACATATAAACAATACCAGTATCAACAATATAAAGTCCAATATAGGCCCGCAATTTCATTGTCATGAAAAGATGGTATTGCCTTTTGCATGGGTATTCGTGTGTATCCGGATCATTATTGAGAGTATTTTGAAATTTTACTAATTTTGGGTTACCTATGTTAAGCATTATTATTTATGGAATACGTCATATGTTGTATCCTAAGATTATAGTCCGAAGAGTTTCTCTATATCTCCGTATAAGTCAAGTAGAAATATGTTTGGCAGAGTTGGAGATTAACCGAAACTGGACTATATATTATATGGTCATAATGATGAATATCGTTTAAATTGGAAAAGAAGTTAAAACTCATAAGCGGTTCTAAAGATATAAGCACACTAACAGATAGATAGAGAGAACTGATACAAAATGTGGGGATATGTGTATATACTGTATTTAACATCATAGTTTCAAGTACGTTTGTCCAAGAATCATGTTTAAAGTTCAATATTCCTTTTGTTTATCGCTTAGTAAAGAAGGTGGTAGAGCTACACTGTAGCTATTATTAGTTTTAGCATGAATGGGTCGGCTCATCCGGGGTAGTACCACCCTCTCACAGAAAATCAACGTGAAGTAACAGTGCTTGCATTGTTGCGTTTCGTTCGGTCAGTGAGAGCGCCGAAGACCCACCTCTTTTTCCCCCTTACCCTTCCCCTTTCTCTTTTCCCTACCCCTCCCCCATACACAGGTTGGCAACGCACTTGCGACTCCCTTAGCGTTGCAACTGTCTACGGACGGTGGTGATCACTTAACATCAGGTGACCCTCCTATTAGTTTGCCTCCTATGATATAAAAAAAACAGTTAGCCATATATAGGTATATAGATAGCTGGATTGCCTATTCAATTAGAAGGACAATTTCATAGATTTTTGAATGATACAATACGTTATGCTATAAAGAGTTTGTAAAGAAGTACATTATAGGTTTTTTAAAATAACTCTATTGTAATATATAATTATATACAGTTATGGTATACTCTATAAAACAGGAAAACGAGCGTGCCAACAGGAAATAAATTACGTATAATAATAAACTACCAATCAAGGTTATTTAGTTACTAGGGTATAACAAATGTTGATTGTTAATTTTGCTACATAATTATGCTAATTTATTAACACATTTATTAGCCGCGCTTAGTCGTTACAGCGTCATTTATTTTGTGCCCCGACACTCGCAAGTAAATTCGGCTTTTGCACAAAGTCTAGAAACTCTCATGCCTTCTCATATCTATAGTACGATCCCAAAGTACTAGGTACTCAATCCAGAAAGTGTGAGTCCATACTGTTAAGCGGCTAGTTTCTAATTGGTTGAACACTCTCACGTAAGGCGAAATTAAACTCTTTTTTTATATATATCATAGGAGGCAAACGAACAGGTGGGTCACCTGATGTTAAGTGATCACCACCGTCCATAGACACTTGCAACACCAGGGAAGTCGCAAGCGCGTTGCCTGCCTGTGCTTGGGGGAGGGGAGGTGCGCTTCCGGCGCTCTTACTAATCGAACGAAACGCAACAATACAGGCACTGTTACTTCACGTCGATTTTCTGTGAGAGGGTGGTACTACCCCGGGCGAGCCGACCCATTCAAGCTGAAACCAGTAATGGCTTCAGCGTGGCTCTACCACATACCAAACATATATTCAAAATTAAATCGTATCTGCATAATATACAATTTAATTCATAATTGTAATGTATATATAATTATTTGTATACTAGCGAGCCCGGCGGACGTTGTCCCACTCTGATTATAAAAAAACCTGGACAACTTATATACCTAAACCTTCCTCATGAATCACTTTATCTAGTGGTGAAAACTGCATGAAAGTCTGTTTATCGCAAACAAACAGGCAGACGCGACAGGGAACTTTGTTTTATAATATGTGGTGATGTATATTTGTGACTGAGCTTTGTTAAATTACTCACCTAAAAATCTAACAATTTAGCTTATAATAAATTATATATATGTATACTCCGCCAAGGCCCCCGACACCAAGATACATGCTTTGCCTAGTTTGAAATTTGTGGAAAATGTAAATTAAATAAATTTTCAATCTGAATTTGAATCTGAAACAATTCTGAAAAGATTTAGAATAATTACATTTTTTTAAATAAATTCTTCATTTCATCCTTATCATCATAATATCTAATCTTCTCTATCCCTTAGTTTCGCACCTTTATGGGTTTTCGCACAAAAAGTAGTAAAAATTTACGTTTTTCGAGTTTTCATTAAAAAGTAAATAAACGGTGCAAGAAGAATGCATCACAGTTCCCCTAAATTGGAAATCTGCCTCCAAGATGTATTTATAGATGAGTTTCTGCATTTTATACTTGAGAGCCAGTCATTTCTACGCTTTAGTGTTACCGTCTCGGGCTACATTGTTACGATAAGAAAAGTGGTCTCCATACTATAAATACATATAGCAGTCGATTATAACGTAATAAACCATGTGCATATTACTTAAACTACTTACACGAGATAAGGCCCCTTCCTGATAAAATACTCAGTACTATTATAGTCGAATATCGCTGCGCGTGTGTTTTGTCCGAGGGCAATGTTCTAAAGACTAACGACATGATTGGAGTGTTTATGTTTTTATTTTACGTTTAAATAATAGCCAAAAAGGTCTTATCTTTGTATTAGTGTGTATCACGTTAAGGTTAATCGTAAATCCCGTAACGTATGTATGTAGATTAGGGCGTTTAAAAAAAATATTTTTCTTCGGAACCACGCTCAAAAGTTTCGTTTTCATGCCAAAATAGGCCTCTGAAAATATGAGCCCTTAATATTAATATTTAGGTTGTCCGCATCGCACTTTTCGATTTCCCATAAGAATAACACAGGAAAAAAGTTTTTTTTCTTTTGATTTATATAACTAGTGAACGATATATCGTATTGCAATACCCATTCATTATTTTTGTAGAGAATTTAACGTCCTACAAAAAAGGTTTGAAGTCAATTTTTGATAAATCAACTAAGTCAACAGTTATTCAAGTTCATAATTTAATTTACCTTCAATTCAGCTGTTTTATTGAGTAATTTGGCAGAATATTATGTTTTTAGAAAAATTGAAACCAAAACATTTTACAAAATATAAATTAGACTTCTGAAAACTGTTAATCTTTATTTCCTGCTTTATAATAAATGTAGACAGGGTACTTAAAACGAATTATCATTGACAGTTAACCCGACATTTGAAAATTCTGGTTGTTCAAAATTAACATCAATCGTTCCATTGAGATATTATTTTTTACATTATTTAACATTAGTTTGAAGTTTTTTTTAACATTAGTTTGAAAATAATTTTCAACTAAACAACAGTTTAAAAAATTCTACTTAAAAATTTCTTAATAAAATATTTCACGGAAGCTTTTACTTCAGCTTATTAGCTTATTATAAAGCGTCATTTCGTCTAATCATTCTGAAATTTAATCAGTTTTTTAATTATTTCTCCATATGTTGTAGGTTATTTTTTTTCCAGTTGCCTTAACATCATTCGATTTCAATTATGAATTACGTAACGGTGTGCCCTAAAATGTTAAGCATAAAACTGGGAAACTAGCTCAAGGGTCATTATTGTGAATGTTTACTGTTTAGGTGCTGATTTTTAACTCGACAACAGTAACTAGCTGGACACTAAAATAATATTTAATAATTTTACTAGGAATCTCATATCGTGAAATTTATAATTTTTCAAAAGACTTACCGCCGGGCTCCTACCTATAGAGGAGCAGACCGGGCACACACCGGCTGCCCCCCCTCGTCCGCCGGACCTGTGCAATGAGGAAATGGGCCCCCCGGCCCATCCCCTCAGGTCCGGCTACGGTGGCAGGAGGAGTTGGGCAAAGCGCCGCCTCCTCCTGCCGGTCCTCTGTTGGCGGAGACGGCCACTCAGCGGGTCTGCTTCACGGGCCCTCTCCGCCGCCTCCTTCTGCGAGATGACCTCCTCGCAGAAGGAGGCCATTGCTCGCCACGCCTGTTCGCTGCCGAGCATGGCCGAAACCACACTCGGCAGCGACAAATCTACTCCTACCACCGCCGCCAGAATGCGGCGCTGTACCCCCCACGCAGCACACTCAGACAGAGTGTGCTGTGCGGTATCTTCGTCAGCGCCGCACTCGTGGCAGGCGGCGGTCGGCTCCCTGCGTGCGATCCGGTGCAGGTACCACCCGAAACAACCGTGTCCGGTGAGCACCTGCACCAGTCGGAACATCAGGAAGCCAAACTCCCTCCCGATCCAGTCTCGCAGGACCGGGCGGACGGCGTCAACGGTGTACGTCCCGAAGCGCGCGTCCGCCAAGTCCTGCATACACCGTTCGACGGCGTCCTCCCTGAGACACCGTCTCTCCCCCTCTACCTCCCTGGGAGCCGGAAGCTCCCCAATTCGTTTCCTCGCCGCCGTGAATTTGTACACGGCGGCGAGAACTCCTGCCTCCAACTCCCAGGGTAGGGAGCCGGCGAGCGTGAAGGCTGCCGCCGAGGACACCGTTCGGTACGCCCGGATCGCCCTCAGTGCCACCGTGCGCTGCGCATTACGGAGCGCGCGCACGTTGGCGGCACCGAGGGCGTCGGCCCAAACCGGTGACCCGTAGGCGGCCATGGCTCGCACGACTCCCATGTAGAGTCGGCGGCACCCAGCGCCCGGCACGCGTCAACCTAACCTAACCTAACCTAACCTAACCAAACAGAAAGACAAAACCACATTACGACAAATGCCCCATCTCCTACATTAAAACCAAAATAAGAGAAAACAGTTTAGTCGTCAGGATGGTGGGCTGTAGTGTACACACACCGCATACCGAATACGAGTAATGTAATAAGATTGCACTTCACAAAGAGGGTATTGTTTCACGTACGCTGTGTTTGCTATTTCTGATATGGAGCACTGATAATTAAATGAACTGTAATGAAAGGTTTGTAATCTCTGATGTTTTTAGAATATGCCTTGTAAACTGAACTTGCCGTTCTTTCTTTTAAACTTTCAGGCTTAATAAGACCAATAAAGTTGCTGTATAATGATTCTGTGTTGTATTGTATGATAAATGGTGTGATCGACTATAATTAGTGACATAATTACTTTTAACAATGTGCATGTACGTTATAGCTAATGTGTTATATTCCTGTTGTCGATTATTTTCTGATAAATAAATGGAAATACATTATATATGAGTTATTGAGATGTACATGCTTGGTACACATATATATTTAACTAACTCATATATATATATGAATGTGTAGGTTAGCTCAGATAGGTCGCGAATGGCATGTATCAGGCAACAGCCCAAGCCGAGGGTGCCGTGCACCCTTGAGCTAGTTGCCAAAATAAAATCGGCTGAGTGCCTTAAACGCTGGCCTTAGTAGTCCGGTGAAGTTGTTAAGGATTTGATAGGCCATTAGTGTCGTTAGTTAAAAAAAAAAAGATAAATAAACAAACAATTTTCATCATATTCATCAATTTTACATCGAGACAACTTAATGATAAATGAATGCCAATTTTAAATTCCTATAATAGTATTTTAATTTCACAGGCTGATAACGCACTTGCGACTCTTCTGATGTTGCTAGTGTCTATAGACGGTGGTGATCACTTACCAACAGGTGACCCGCCTGTTCGTTTGCATTCTACGATATAAAAAAAAATGTTGTATTCAGCTATTTACTATATTATGCACAAGTCCGAACTTACAGCTATACACGACTCTATACGGTTTAGGCCTCGGAACGGAGTTTTTAGCGGGATTTTGGTCTGTCATGTAGTGGATTTTATATTTTATTCATAATCTTGTGTTAATTGACTCTGTGTTTTGTAAAATTGTTGGTGTTTTACGTAATACAATTCGGTTATAGTGCAAAAATGAAGTGAATGAAAAATAACACCACGGACCATGAATTCTGAGATGCCACAAAAACTCTCTGGAAAGTTCTAACCAGGGGGCCACCGTCTTGTTGGAATATTTAAATAATCACACGACACGTGTAATATAACCTACTCGACAATGGCAGTAATAATCTGAAAGATTGGTTACCAAAAATAAGATTTTTTTTAAAAATCTCGCAACAAAAGTGGAAGAGTAATAACAAATCCCATCACCATGTGAGACACATAACTAGCAAGATACAAATAGATAACATCAAGTACTTAATTGTTTTGTTGACAAATTAATCAGATAAAGTTTAATGGCTTTAGTTCTAGAAATTTATTTTTCTTAGTAACTTAAGATCGGTAGATCGTTAATTCTTATATCTCTAACGTCTTGCCAATGTCAAAATAAAATATATAAATCCTTTTTTGAACAAGCCGCGTGGGACCATTTTGAAAGTCCAGTGCAATGACAAAGCTTGGCATATTATTAAATTCTACCCACGTAACAACTTTTAGTGTCCACATACCTACTATTTTTATAATACGGCCTTTCGTTTATGGCCTTCATCAAACCGATTTGCAATGTCATAAAAGTTTACTTATTTGACTAATATGATTTATTATATGTGTGTGACACACTGTGTGCCTAAATATAGAACATTCTAGGCTACATATTTTTGCTCGTTAATTTTTATTGCAACTTAAAGAAAAATATAAGTAAGAGTGTTTTGAAATTCGCGTTATAAAACTGTAGGTTGTCGGTCTGTAGGTGGTAGATCCACGCTTAAGAGATTACTGGTTTCAGCATAAATGGATGGGTCGGCTCGCCCGGGGTAGTACCACCCTCTCGCAGAAAACCGACGTGAAGTAACAGTGCTTGCATTGTGGCGTTTCGTTCGGTCAGTGAAAGCGTCGGAGAGGCACCTCCCTCCATCCCTCTTCCTCCCCGCCCCCAAACATAGGATGGCAACGCACTTGCGACTACCCTGGTTTTTCTATGGAAGGTGGTGGTCACTTAAAGACTGTCAACACACCTGTTCGTTTACCTCCTATGATATAAAAAAAAAACTCTGTATGAATAATATATCTTTGACCTTCGGTACAATAAAATCGAATTTGAAATACGGTCACTTAAAGACTGTCAACACACCTGTTCGTTTACCTCCTATGATATAAAAAAAAAACTCTGTATGAATAATATATCTTTGACCTTCGGTACAATAAAATCGAATTTGAAATACATGTACATACAAAGCTTGGAGATATGGTTGCAGACAGGTAAGCAGTAAATAATATTATATAATTAGTAAAGCTTTTATGTGTAAAAGACATAAAGCGCGCTGCTTAGACTGATACGTTTAGAACCATATCAGTTCCTACTATATCGTAAGTGAGTACTGGAAGGTTTTTGCCTTTTTTTTTAACGTGGAGAGAAAATCCATCATGAACTGTCAGGCCCCCGGGGAGAGCCTGAGCTGAGTCGACAGCCAACTGCGTACTGAGACGCAGCTGCCGTTGCCTTTCGGCGACTTTAACCGACTAAAACTCCACGGCAAGGCTTAGGTTTTTGGCTAAGGGAATAAAAAAATAGTATGGTTGCTGAAATGTTGGTGATAGGAAATACGATCTGGCTTACGGCTAATAGACTAATGAATTTATAAATTTACGAAACAAACATACCACATATTTGGTATCACTTTTTATAAACATATTCGGACAATCAAAACTGTAAACAATTGCGATGATAACGGAAGTTCTTTTGGGCACCACGTCGATCGTCATATGTTTTACAAAAAACGGAACTGCTGCCGAACTGTTGCAGGACATTTTCTAATAGCCGTCCAACTAGCTACCATCCTTCAGTTGAAACTCTGTCGCAAGCACTCATAGGTACAGTCCTTGCAAAATTGCTTTACCGCCCTGAATATATTTGCGCAGAATACAAATTTAGGTATAGATAGGTATATATATGTATAATGATGATGATTGTTCCGACCGGTTTCGGCCATGGCGACCACTTTGACCCCTAAGCGTACTCGGAGTCCAGTATTAGAAGCGGTCATATGCGCAGGATATATTAAGGTGCACAAATGTACGCGCAAGACACAGGTGCACATACTCGTCCTTATTCTTCTGGACCCAGTGGAACGGGGACCGTTACGACCGGAGAAGGACTCAGACGGATGGTACAGTATCACAGTGAGAAAGTACAAGGGGTAGGTACTATCTCACACTCCCTTAATCGCCTTTTACGACACCCACGGGAAGATATAGGGTGGTGCTATTCTACTCGTGACAGCATAATGATAAATAAATGCTAATTTCAGATGCCCATAATAATATTTTACCTTGGTTTCTATTAAACTCTGAACTATGTAATACGCAAGTCCGAATTTAGAGCTATAATTCAGAACGGCCGAAAAGATTGACGAGGTCTGAATGTTCGGTAACTGAGCTTGAAAGTTAGTATTCCTCTGGGTTTAATGCGTTGGCCACGTCTTTGAGTACATTGTCATTTATTACCAAATGAGATTATGGTTAAATACTTTAACTTGTATAGTATTAAAAAGGACATCGGGTCAAAATGACTATATTCGAAACATGACTCAATTGTTTGCTGAATGATTCTTTCCGTTATATAATTTTTATGGCTAAGTTGACATCGAACCTGTGTATTTATCTATCTAATAAGTAATAGTCCAGTGGGTATAGCTTGATATTATGATTCATAACTGCAATAAACTGTACTATATCTTAATGTTTTTCGATAGCAACGTGTACATATGCAAATAGGTTGCTATCGATCGCATGTGATGTCCGCCTACACGCTGGGACAGTGAGTGCGTTCGTCACTAAGTAATTGGAGCAAACTAATGGATTAAATGCTTCCTATTTTCGTATATAATGGTGTGCCTCGCTTTGTTTGTTATGTCAGGTTATTACCGAAATGTATATTCAGAATTATTCTGATACTACGGGTTGAATATTATACACGATTCTCATAACATTTATTGGAGTCTATAGAATAACTAGTATCTGCCCACGGCTTCGAACGTGTTAATTTAGATTTAACTTGTCCTAGGGAACAATACATATTTACATACATACATATGCCATTTCTTGTATCCCTGAAAACGTGTATGCAAAATCTCTTGATAATTAATCTCTTAAGTCAGTGGTCGACAAAATCGTCATCCAAAAAAGCCAAATATAAAGAATACAAAATCCTTTTTTTAACTTAAGCTTTAACTTTACTAAATATATTTTTATTGAAATAATTAATATTAAAAGTATACTTTCAAGCTTGCCTTTGCTCAGTATGGTTTATTTTGCGAGCAGTGCTATTGTTGCTTTCCAAAAATGTGCCTCTTTTCTGTAGACTTACGTTTCAAAAATGTTTACTCTTCTATTAAAAGGCAAGTTAATAGATAATATTCAGTAACTGCACTCAACACTTTATAGAAGTTCCGCAGTTAAGGAGTGAAAGAGCTGATGGTTTACCGACCACTGTCTTAAGTAGTTAAGACTTTCAATTACGTATAATTTGATCCCAAGACGTGTCTAAGTAGTGACAAGTTATCGTACGAGTGCTAAAAGTATAATGCTTTATCGATCGAAAATTCTCGAAGCCTCGAGGTCACATACATTTTTGTTATGTTATTAGCAACCCACCTTATGTGTAGTGGTCGTAAAACCAACCTAAAAAGGTCCGCTAAAAACGACAGTGTTGATACGCTATTGAAATTAGGAACTGTGTTGCATTACCACGTGATCCAGAATTTGGATTCTCATCCCCAAGTACTATTTAATTAATGATTTTTACTAGAAGAGCTCTGTAGTTTCATAAGGATTGATTTCTTTAATTTTGAATTACTATGAAGTAGTTAGGAAAATTGAAACTAAGTCTGTATAAATCACAGCTGTTGCCTAAAAACCCAAAAAGGTATCTGAGCCTCACAGTATGGTACCCCATTGATGTAGACACTCACAGTTCGGTCACACTCGATAAATCTCGGTTCTAATCGTCTACATGGCCCACCCGTATTACCTGGTTTTGCTTGACGTTCTTTCTGTTCCACACTTCCTACAGTAATTGCTTTGTTACATTGCTTATAACCTTCCGAAACGAATACACTATAAAACCCAAAATCCAGAACCCAGAGTATTTAATTAATCTCCCTTGTAGTTCCAGAGGTAATTTTTGTGTCTACCATCTTAACCCCTCAGACCGCAGTCGGGGCCTCTTAGAAGGGACAACACCTATCGGAGGAGCAGACGTAGAAGTAGACGTAGATTAGGCAGTCCCTGCTCCACCTTTCAAAGGGTGTAAGAAGGTACCACGGGGTTTTAATCCGTGCGACTCGGGGATATCCAGCTACCCGGCGCGGCGGGATGGATATCCGTTGGGAATTTCCCCATAAAAAAATGAGGTACACCCATTTAAATAAACAAAAACCAATATAAATTTAAATACTAGTATGGAATATACAGGAATAACAAACGGCAAACGACGGGTTATTTTTATTAGAACAATCGTTGTGGTTTTGTGGTCACCACCACACACACTAATGCCACTATATTATTACCAAAGCACATTTACGTCATTCGTTCGTTAAATGAAACCTCGAGTAACAAGTTATTGTTAAATATAAAAGCAAATGTATACACAAAAAATGATGGATATGGATTTTATTTTATTTAGTGTCATAGACAATTATGAGGACGCTAGTACCTGCTGTAGGTGTTGCAGCTGCTATCGCTCACCGCCGGAAACATTTTAAACAATAAATGTGTCGTTATATTTCAAAATGAGAAAAATAGATAATTTTTAAAACTAAAAAAACAATAGTAGTATGAAACGCATTGGAAAAGGAAGAGAATATAACAGAAATGAAAGGAAAAATAATTTACGGGCGATCTGAGGTAAAAACGGGTTACTTCGATTTCCGGCAAAACTACAAGTCCTATGAAAAAAAGGTAAATGGTAAGTAAGTTGTAGGTAATAAAAATATCTACAACTTTTGTATTTACACTTTTTTCACATAACCTCAATGTTTTGGGTTTTTTATTTTTATCTTTAATTATTTAATTTTTTATCTTTAATTATTTAAATAATTTTCGTTATTTTTCAAGATCTTAAATTTTTGTACATGTAAAATATGGATACAATAAAAAAAAACCTTATAGACCGCAAAATTAGAACTTCGATCTCTGTGTATAAAAACTGGAAACTTAAAAAAAATAAACATGTTATAGGAACGATTTCATTTGAATTTAGCTATTTTTGAAATCTATACTAATATTATAAAGAGGTACAGTTTGTGGGTTTGTGAGTTTGTGACGTTGTAAGGGGTAATCTCAGGAACTACTGGTCCGATTTGGAAAATTCTTTCAGTGTTATATAGCTCATTTATCAGGGAAGGTTATAGGCTATATATCATCACGCTAAGACACATAGGAGCGGAGCAGCAATGAAGAATGTTGCAAAATTGGGGTATCTTTCCTTTTCAGAACTTCCGCTGCGTTTTAGCGCAAAATAACCATTCCATGCTTACGTATTATCGCCCAACGAAGTGGACACGGGTCGGCTAGTATAAAATATTTTACGTGACAATAAAAGGAACTTAGTAGTCCTTGTGTATATTATAATAAAAGATAATAATACAATTTTGAATGATGCTGACCAAGTGTGTATATGTGTGTGATATGTATGTGTGAGTTTTAAATGTAGATTGATAGCACTATCTTTTTAGAAAAACCAACTTTGTAAATGACACTGAGTAACGGTTCTTTAGTTTCATTTATACATTATATATACACGTATATATATCCACAAACTTGAGGGTACTTTATCAATAACATTTATGTGGGGCACCGGGCCGACACTGTTCGTTCATTTTGCTACAATAGACAAACAATCGCGGGCTTAATTATTGTCTACTGTATAGCGAAAGTGATGATAAAAAATATGCAATACTACTCAGGAGAACAAAAGCACCTTACGACTTCAATAGAGTCCCTAGATATTTCGCTAAATTATATATGTATATAATACTTTTTTTTTATGTCATAAGTGGCAAACGAACAGGTGGGTCACCTGCTGTTAAGTGATCACCACCGTCCATGGACACTAACAACACCAGAGGAATCGCAAGTGCGTTGCCACCCTTCGGGGGGAAAGGATTAGGGGAGAGGAGAGGGAAGGGGAGGTGGGCCTCCGGCTCTCTCACTGACCGAACGAAACGCAACAATGACAAGCACTGTTACTTCACGTCGGTTTTCTATGAGAGGGTGGTACTACCCCGG